>NNCF01128368.1:167894-203558 GCA_002313205.1 Laupala kohalensis
TGTAATTTTTAATAACCATTCATAAGTTTCAATTAGCTATTTATCGAAACTAATATTCTGGACTTGTGACTTTTTCTGGAACGCTGACAATGTCTGGTTGCATGCGAAAATGTCTAGAGAATACACGACTGTGCAAAGAGTAACAGCTTTCCTGAAGACGCTCGGTAGAATGAGACGTCTTGAAAATAAAATCTATCCTAATATTCCAGTTTCTTTTATGTGTTCAGTTTTTTGTATGTCTTTTGTAGCTTTTTTTAATTTACATTTTAAAACTGAGATATATTTCATTTTTCAGATAGATTACAGATTTATTTCAGATGTCTTTAATTTCAACTTAGATTCTTTTCCTCTATATAACGGAGATTCTCGAGTGAAATTTAAAATTTCTTCAATTCATTCACATGATATACAGGCAACGTTTCGACAAATTTAATATCCCCTTCAGAACTTGTAGTTCAACACTCAATCTATTATATTCAACACATAATTCTCCTCACTACTCTACGCATTTCCTTATTTCTTATACTCTTTCTACCACCAAGTAGTAACAAGCAAGTCATTCACTTTCGAACATTCCTTAACATATAGCCCCGTGTGTTTAACTGGTTGAAATTGGTGCTTTGAAACTGGTTGGAGGTAGAATAAGGAAATGATATGTGGAAATCGGCAGAGTAAGGATAATAGTTTGAGCATTGATGTATAGGCTCTGAGGAAATTTGTCGAAATTATTTGTGTATAAAATGTGATTTTATAGAAACAATTTTGACCTCCCTGTAGAAACTCCTTTATATTGTTTATATCAAGGGTAAAGAACGAATATAGCATATTTTTTACATTTTTAGAATTCATTAATTTATTTTAATGGTTTAATTCTAACTTTATGGTAATAAATATTTTTAAACAACTTTTTCTCGACCATATTGGACGTTTTTTATTAATTGATGAGTATAGAATCAGTTCGAATCGATTAAATCAAGGCAAATCACCAAAAAAATTAGGTGCTGTCTTAAAGGATCTTAACATTTTTGAAATGTGTTTGTTTTATTTCTTGCGGACTTTTGTTGTTTTAAAAAATCAAGTGCAAAATACAATCTAAACAGATTGTTTGGATCTGAACATTAGAGCTCATAGCTCATAATCAGCATCCAGTTCATAACACTTTTAATCTATGAACCACGATGCTTTTCCTCATTGTGACTTAGCAACTGCATTGGCACAGACGTGGCGCAATAACATCGTTTCTGTGAAACAGTGTCATTTATACACAATGTTTTATTTTGACATCGCAAAATCAGGATAAAAAAGCTACAGATATACTCACGTATCAAACGTAACATTTCGCCGAACGCCTATTCTTCGACCAAGAAGAAAAAGGTTTGAAAGAGTGAATATTGTAAAGAGAACGAAAGTATCGAAGAACCTGCAAGGTCAAATGTGATGAGTGTCTTGAAAGAGGAAAAATAGTGAACCTTGTTGATATTTCTGATTCATTATTTATTTTGATTTCCTGTCTACTACAGAAGAAAGATTAAAAAATAAATCACGTAAATACAAACTTAAAATAATATTTTTCCTGTTTATACACCTACACTTGTATATAATTTTTTCGGTATATATCATGAACTAGTTCCTTTTTGACATACAACGCAATGTTAGAAAATATTATATTACGAATTATTCTGATCGTTCATTTAAGCGTCCTTCGTGATTTAACTGACGGTTAGGGAGAAAGAAGAGAGCAGGGTTAGAATAAAAGAAGGGGGTGTCAAAAAATATCCACACTTCTGAACGGGAAAGCCAAGAAAATTTTCCTACTTCTTCGTCATTTGTTTGTTACCTCCTGGGTTTTCTGCGATTATCCTTCAAGTAGAGGCGGATTTTTTATACAGGCTCTTTAGTCTCTTGCGTAGGGGCGGCTGTGCATCGCAATAACAAATCACAAACTTAAGAGTTATTTTAATACTTCCGATTTATAGACAATATTTTCCGAAGGATCTGAAGTTTATAATGGTAGGTTCTTGTAAAATAACTTTATGTTGTTATAAATTTTAATTTGTTGCTATATCGGAAATATTTAATCAAGTAGCGAACTTTTTTTGTTCTTATCTTAGGACTGTGCAAAAATGTTAAATACGCATCTGCATTAGGACTCTTGATTAGAATGGATGGGATAGTCCCTTGCTTTCTTCCGGGGAGTAAATTAGTGTATTGTCCTCCATGAGTTCATACGCAGTTCGTAACTGGTACTTTTGTAATAAATTTATATTATTATTCCCAACCAACCATTCCATGTCACGGATTAATTCCCCATACAATGTTAGAATTAGCCATATTTACATAATTCATATGAAATATACTTTATAAAATGTACCAACATCAGTATACGGCACTCGACAAATTTGTACTACAAGAAAAAATACTTACAAAACGCCCGAAAATTTCATAATAGGTCAATATGCATAAAGTACGTGAGAGCTAAACGCAAAACTTCAAAAATTATCAGGTCCTTTTGAATACCACCACTCCTGAATATAATAAAATTTTAGTTACAATTTTATAAAGTTCTAAACAGAAATATGGAAAAACACGCTTTATAAAAGAGTTATTTCATGTTTGACTAACCACTGGTGTTCTCTTAATATTTCACACACTTTTATTCCAATTTATTTTTTATCTAGCTCTTATTTTGAGGATATTTGAAAGGAAACTGCTCGGAACAACCGGTTTCTTCATTCGGAATATTATTGCATCCTTTCTCTTGTTCGGTAACTAAAATAATGTCAGATACACATCTGTTTTATCAATTATTCATCTGTTTACATTACACTGTTAAACCAAGGACATAGTTAAGGTTCTGACCACCTTTGAAGAGCGCTTTGCCAACAAAGATGAGCATCGATTGGATCTGATTGCTTTCACGTGACTCACAAGGTTCATGTTGATGCTTGCTCCCATTTCTAACCATAGTAATTCAACATTTCGTTCACACTTCGGAAAGAGTCGTTCTGCGTTCATTCCCTCATTGTTAACTAATTAAGAGCATCAACGTTGGCGCCATTGGTTAGAAATTTATGTATCTATGGCTTTGGGTTAATCGTGCGAAAATAAGAAGAACCAGCTTCCATGCGTAATCCCTCTCTGTATAAAGTTGTGAGACTTAGTAACATCAAACAATTACAAATTACCTCATAACAATAGTTAGCACACCTTTCTTTTGTTTAAAACTCTTTATTGCACCTTCAATTTACTTCTCTTTGGTTTACATATCTCATTACAGAAATAATGTAACATTATTTTTATTTCATTACACCTTCACCTTCTCTATTACTTCCATGTACAGTTATGTTATACCTCGGTAAAAATATACGTTCAAAATTCCAGGGAATACAAATGAAGTATAGGAAAAAATGTCAGACAGAAAGAAAGTTCTCGTTTATATCGAAGTAGCAGACTCACCCAACATCCCCGTGAGTTTATATTGATTCTCTCGGAGATTCACATAACTTTACTGTTTGATGAGTAGAATATAAATAAATAGGTATAAATCTCAAGAATCACACTTATCGATTATAAACATACGTATCCATGATGAAACAACTGATAATTATAAAAAAAAATTTGATTGGGAGAATTGTATATTGAAATTTGAAAGAAACTATGGTTTTAAAAACCGAAACTGTTTCTTTAATCATTTAAAACTAATTTAAATGCCTTAAATTGTCATCTTTAGTAGTTTTATTTAACGTCGAGGGGTGAATAGGTTACGCACAATTATATCTGAATTCGGTCATTGGACAGAAAAAAACACCAAAGCAGATGCGTCATTGTCAGAACTAGTTTTGAGCGTTTTGAAAGACAGAACTAGTATTGAGCAATTTTACAATAATTACGTTTCGTGTGCTTTAAACGGATATAATTTCTAGAATATTTACTGTATTTAATATATTATTTCCATGCACAGACATTTATAAAACTGTCTCATATCCAGTGTGGGATGTTTCTAATAGTCGGATTGAAGTAAAATGTTATGTATCTATTTAAATATATAATTTAAAAAGATATAATATCATAATATATAAAAATATAATATAGAATAAAGTAAACATAATATGTAATAAAGTTAATATAATATATAATAAATTAAATATAATATATAATAAATTAAATATAATATATAATAAAGTAAATATGATAATGACAATAATCTCGTTCCTATCGCCAGTTATGATCGAGAGTTCATACTAAAATTATGATCTTAGCGGTTTGTCCGAATTCTCCGACTTATCTTTGTAATTGTCCCGATTTTTTTTCCTGAAATCTTTTGCAGGGCTATAGCGAACGGAATGAAAAAAAAGTAATTACGCATATCCATCGATCGAATCGTAAGTTATTGTCTTGAGTTCATCCAAAAGACTCCTAGAAAAAAGCACTTTCAATTTATCCCGAACTTTCTAATTGTCCGTGCGTTTTTTCCAATTTTTCCCCCAAAATCTTACTCCGACAATTACTAACATTAGAAAAAATAGACAAATCTGTCCAGCCGTTTCAAGTGATGCGCGTTACAACAGCATTTAAATTGTATTGATATAGATGAAATTGCAAAAATAAAAATAAAATACATTTCGTTCTATTTCACCTCTTTTAAATAAGAATTTTGAAATAATCCTTTCAACGTGAGATAGTAATACAATTCAAATTTAATTGAAATATAAATAATAATTTCTAGAATTTTCCATTCTATCTTTGCTTTTTACAATCTTTACTTACAAAAATGACGTATCACATTATTTCAGAAGATATAACAAAAGTAAATTAAAATGGAGATAGGGCAAACGACGAAAACTTGAGATTTATACGTTTGCGACCATTAAAGAATAAAATATAAAAAAATCGAACTTGGCGTTATTAGATAACTAGCAATATTTACATACAGACATATTTTAATTAGTTCGAGAGATGGAAGCTTACAATGCATCAATGTGAGTCATAACTATGTAAATAAACAATCAGAAAATTTTTCATTCTGATTACTTTATTATAAAAGAATTAAAAATAGAATTATCTAAAAATACTACAAAATGATTCATATATTGCACGTCATTAGCTTCACGAATGAGCGAGGTGGGTCTCTGAAGTCCCAAATGTGAAAGTACAACATTCTGACTCCGTACATCGAGTAAAATACAATTCAATCTAATCTTCTAATAAAAGAATCGTAATTTTTTTTTCTGAAACAAGTTTTTTTACAAAGTATTTTGCATATAAAATAAAAATTGGAAAAGAAAAAAGTAAAACTATAAAAAAATATCCTTTGATAACTCATTATATGTGCAAGAGCTTAAAAGGTGCAGAAACATAGATTTTTTATATATAAAATATGAAATAAGGAATCAAAGAGGTCGCGCATCATAAATTTTAATACAACATAAAAATTTTCCAAAACATCCTCAGTATTTAAAATTTTACATTCCCTTCCTTTCCCAAGAGGTTGATCGTGGACATTGGTGTCATCGGAAATATCACTACTAGTTTCAGATGTTTCTAAAACTTTGATCTCAAAACTAATAGCGACCATTTTCAATAATTGTTACATTTTATCCCCTTGTCACCCTCTATCCAATGGACGTATTTCCCTCATGGAGTGAGACCGTTGGCGTAAGTTACACTCAGTGAAATTCTTCAATTCAGCGGTATCAAAACGGATGTATTCCACACCAATATCGGTCGTTTTTTTATTATTTTTACTAGCCACCCTTCCCCTTATGGGTGCTAAGAACATACTATCTCCCCTGTGGATCAATGGTGAGCTTATTGGGGTGGTCCTTATTCATCTCTACTGTAGTTGCCGAAAACTATAAATTCCAATCAAATTTTTCTCTATTATTTTTACATGTCAGCCCCTTCCCATTCCGTCGCTGCAACTGCCAGGGTTGTCTTATTCCCACGGTGCTTGTTGTCAGATAGTCACTGTGATGGATCAGAGATAGGTCTATGTACAGTGTTTGGTTGAAATTGCTCATAGCATTCTAGTGTCATGCTCACATACATATCCCCATTTTAACCCGCTTATGGAAAAATTTTCGTAAAATCGTACCATAATCATCTATTGTCATGCAAACTACACGCACAAACATTTAACATACATACACACATGGAACGGAACAAGTTGAATAAAAGTTTGTAACATAATCGGGATGAATACTTTTATACCAATCCGAACATAACAGACTCAAATGCACGTAATTACCGTTTTCCCTTATACCTCTTATGCGAAAATAACATTTGATCCGTACAAAATACCAAAATCAAAAGAATAGGCGTCAAAAATTAGAAGTTTAATCATTCTTGAGAGGACAAACTTGTTTTGGACGGTTCTCTTTTGCCAGAATTAGTATTGAGCACTTTGAAAACGGTCAAAACTAGTTCTGGTACAAACGCATCTGCCAGAATTAGATTTGGTCGTTTTTTTCGTCTATTGACCGAATACGGGTTTTGTGTGTAACATATACATACACCTCCAGGGTCAGTGTCATTTCACAAAGTGCCTGTAAAAAATAAAAAATGCAATTTTTTCGCGTCTATACGAGGTATCAGGTAATTAAATTGACATGAACATGTAAAGTAAATTTAATTTTAAAATGAAGTAAGCATTTTGCAATTCATTGTCTGCAAACTACGCCAGTTGAGGAATATAGAAGTTGGCGAACACAAGGAACTCTAGAATTTTTCGTACGTTTCCAATTATGTTTTAGGTCATTTATAGCAGAAATGAGATGTATGTCTTGTACTGACTTCGTCCCCGCTCTGAATGGATTCATGTGCAGAATAGCGCTTACCTAATTAATGTAGGGTCGATCTCGTCCCCTTTTTTTCTGACGATCTTTTCTTAATCGCTGCCCCACACGTAAATTTTCTGTCGAGGTGTGGGAAGAGAGGAGAGAAAGGTTATTTTTCAAATGTATATTCGGGGATTGAGACCTCCTGAGGGAATCTTGGAACAATAGTTTTATTTTAAAATTATTAAACTTCTCCCAGAAACATAAAAGTAAATAATTTCTTATTCTATAACATTTCCGCACTTCTTCATAATACACTTTGTAATAGTTTATTTGTAGTGGGGGGATTGAAGAAGAGAGAAGAAGTGGAGAAAGAGAAAGAGTATATATTCCCGTTCCACAAATAAATATTACTAAAAGGTTGTGAGTTTCAAGAAGTGAGCAGGACTAGTTTATTTCCATAGTATGACAAGGGTCAGTAGAAATAGTTAATGCCCAATGACAGCAGTGGCACGCGAATTGGTAAAGTCCATGATCTTCCTTGAAGAGAACTGTTGTCTGTTAGGAGTATTAACTCACGATTTCGGCGTCGGTAGCGAAGTCTTGATCACTATGAGAGCGGAGACGTGATATCACACTGACGCTGGTTTTACTAGCTGAGTCTGGTAGCGCACTGACATGAGCTGAGAGCGGTAGCGCACTGTCAAGAGGTGAGTCAGGTAGCGTGCTGACATGTATATTGAGAATCAACAGCGTATCACTCTTGATGACGGTATCGTTTGTTCATAACATACGCGATACGCCGGATTTTGACATGCGTTCTCTGAATTCATGGAACGTATATGTAGGAGTAAGTGACTGCAGCTCCTACAGATTACTCCTCCCGCTCTAAAAAGAAGAAAATATGTCCCTTCTGTGTTGCTCTAGAGATTGGCGGGATCTTCGAGGTGGGCGTGGAGAAAAAATCCTTTGATTTGAAAGGAAAAATTTGACTTCCCGTTGGTTCTGGCGATTTCTGGGGAAACTACTCTAGTGGAATGCCTTCTACTTGTGCGAGCTTTGTATTCTTCGCGTTGTGCGATGGTAGGTACAGCTTTCTGTTTAGTCTTTTTCAAGCGCATGGTCTCGTGTTGTTTGGAAATCGATGATCTGTGATCCAAAGTCACGCGTCCTTTATCGAATACTTTCGATATTATTTTGTTGGATCCTTTAAAGATTTTAGTTTTATGGGGTGCGCTTCTACAGACCCGCATGTAGTTTGTCAGTTTGGTTGGTTGATTTGTTTCACATAGATTACAAGTTTGGTTCCGGAGAATGAGATATAGGCCACTAGAGTACTTCACTTGTTTTTGATGAAGATGACGTTGGTACTCGTGTTTGATCGGCAGCGTGTGTTTGTTGACATAAGACATTTGAAGTTTTGCAATGGGCCTTGTATAGGATAATTTACCGTCTTGAATTCACACGGAGTGCTGCAATGTCGAGCTTTCTTGTCGAATTTAAAGTGATACCAGCACATTTGATTAGACTTCATCGCGCGTGGATGAACATTTCGCTGAATTATCCGTCACCTATTAAAATCCTTGCCCCGCACAAACCAAAATTCAGGTTACACACAAGTCTAAGATATATTTCCATCAAAAGTTAAAGATTTGTATTGCGGACAAACAAGCCTTCAGCCCTGCCTGTTAGCCTAAGAAAGTAATAATATTGAAGTGGTATGTATATTTTTTATGTTTTTCAAAAACATTTAATCATATTATAATTTTCGAAAATAAATATACGATTTGTTCTATCAAATGCTACTTTACTGGGAATCCCATTGCTTAACTAACATCGATTTAATGTCAAAGGATCAGAGACCAATGACATGATGATACGGGAGTTCACGATGGCATAAGCTAAAGTATAAAAGCGTTGAACTCGTGGCACTTGCTATCTCCAGTTGACATCATGTTTTCGAGGTTAGTGTTTTTTTACTTTATTGCAGGCCAGGAAAAAAATTTTCTTGTGTATATTTAGCAGTAAGGACTCGTAAAATCAATGATACGATGTCCACGGTTCATATTTATTAAAGAGTTATGACATCTTATATATATTATCGTTTCACATTTGTTACATTATCATTGGTATAGACTTTTCCAATTCTCGTTCCTCGAACTCAACAACGTCTTGATACAGCTCGAGATCTCAAAAATTACCCTTGCCAATATCTACACCAGAAATGTATACAATCTTATTACTATTTAATTTATCTCATTTCTTATAAATGTGAAATTTAGAAAATCAAATTCAAAACATTATATTAACTCCACAGTTTCCATCTACCCTGTTCTTTTTTTGTATATACGTTACTTCTCATGCTTCAACATTTTTCACTCAATAATAGCCAACCAACATCTAAACGACCTGAGAATTGAGCAGATTCAAGCCCCGCTTGCACTGGAACCGGTTTTCACAAAGCTTGATTAAATATATATGAAAAAATTATCACTTTTATTAATCTATATTAGATATTTTAGGTAATAATAATATTATTTTATTTTCGTAAAATAAAAGAGAAGGATTTCAAAAAACATATTCAAAATAAAAATTTGTGCGACATCAATCGAAATATAAGTTAGCATAGAAAATGAAGATAAAAAATTTAAATAGAGGAAAAACATTCCTGCCTGAATACGAGTAAAGTCATATGACGTAGGTCCTCCCAACATTCGTAGCTTAGAATAACCACTGTAGGTCATCGACGCATTCATTTACATTCATAATTTAATGAAATGTAGAAAATATTTAAATTTAAATTACGACATATTTAGTAGAAGCAAATATCTGGATTAGATGATTTTTGCAATTACTTGCAATTTCAAACTCAATAATATAATAATTAAAAACTCCCCCTTTTAATGTCGCCAGCTGTCAATATTCTAATCCACTTACGTAAATATTTTACAGAGTGATTCAGAAAGTCAGGAAACATGAAATGAATCCGAAATAAAAAATATATCAAAGTACGGGTGTTAGATGGGAAAGTCCTGGGATTGACTTAATGATGTTACGTATTCTAATATCTGTAGCTTTTCAGAAATAATTAATTTTCCTTATAATGTATTTTGTTAATGGGGTTTAGGGCTCGCCAAGGTCATTAGAGCCCTTATATGCCTTTATTGTAAAGCTATGTAAAGTTAAATCAATAAAATATCTTAAATCAGGATAATTAAACAGGAAAATGAATGTATTGTGATTTCAACTAAAAAAAACGTACCTCACCAACCATTTAAATGAAATAATTACTACTATAACTGGTGTTGAATACATTGCGTCTTATAGAGAAAGAACTTGTTTGCAAAAAATAAGAGCAAATTTTAATGTGATAGAAGTTTCCTTCGATTTTTAGAAACTTTTCGTTGTATCTTACATCACTTTTATATAAATATTTTCGTATCACAGGACATCAGAGATGGACATTTCAATGTTTTCGAGGTGAGGTACGGAAATGACGAAACCGTTGCTTTTGACCCCAGTGTTTGTGAATGGTATTGTGCATTTGAAAGGAGTCAAGCGAGTTCTTGAGTTTTATTTGTACTGTATTATTAACTGATAGATAGAAACTATATCATATTTTTTATCATTATTGCTAATATTGTTGTGTTTTATAACAATTAGAATAAAAATATTGAAATCAATTATAAATCTAGGTGATTTCACTATTTTTAAAAGTGTACATATACCTGCACTAAAAAGGGCTACAATCACATGAAAGAGTCAAAGTATTAGCCCTATGTACGACTTATGTTAGTAAAAACTGGATTTCGGTATCTTTATCTGTTACGGAGATATATTAGATTTTTTTTTTACTTTATCACCATGAACGTTAATTTATCGTATTTCTGATACGAACAACCATGCAACAAAGTATTTTAATCTTTTTTTTTATCTGCAAGTTATTTCGTGTTGAGTGATATAGTTTAGTAATTATATATCACTACCTAATCCCTGAAATTTGTTTCAGAGTAAGCAAGACCATTTTCTTAGTGGCAGTATTGGCTCATGCGGCAATGTACGTTACGACGTCCAGCACCAACTGCGCTTCAACACACTCCCGAGTCATTATCTCCAGCGGCCGAAATATGTCGGGGGATTGGTTGGTCACTGTGCGTCTCGAACAACAAGGATCTCGAGGCGGTAGAACTGGAGTCGCCGTGTTAGATGTCGAGCCGACGACCTCTCGATGTGATGGCGTGAGGACGGATGCACTGATTGCTCGATTGCAAGGTATAGTTGTTTTTAACACTTTTCTTTCTTCCTTTTTTCTCTCCCATGCCACATGTCTCGTCTGACCATGGATTTTGATTTTTTATATTGTTTTCTCTAATATAGTAATAATGATTGCGAACTCCGAAAGAGGCTGGGAACTTGACTACCTTCTTTAGTTTAAAAAACCATTTTTACCCATACCTTGAGCCCTCGATCAGCCTCAAAAAGATTTCTGGATAATGAGAGTAAATATGACTGTTAAAGGAATATGTGAACAAAGTAGAAGAAATTAAGCATGTTATAAAGATCAATCATGTTTTGTTGAATGAAAATGGGAGACGGGACTGGGGATCGAACCGGAGACCAGCTTAACGCGCTGGTGCGCTTTTACTGCGCCATTTCATTTGTCCAGCACTTTCAATTGGCATAAATTGATTAATATGTTTACTAAGGGATATTTAACCGGTATTTAAAAAAATTATGTGTATATGTAATATAGAATTTGAGAAGATACAAAACATATTGGAACAAATTACGTGCGCTAAGAAGACAATGGCACTGTTTACAAATTACATTACTGACTTGATTTCCAGCCGATTCTGTATCTTGCCGCTAGATTACGTGGAGGATCCGTACCCAATCCCGAGCACGTGGACAATTTAAGTGGTAGACGCACTCTCAAGAGTCGTTGATAGTTACTTATCAAACACAGACGGGACCCTCTGATTCAGGGGACTCAAGGTATGGGGAGCGATATTGTAAACGATCTCTGAATTTAAAATATAACCTGAAAGATAAGTGAAAAAGGAATAAATTATCGAAGCGTGCGCACGAACCTTGTAAATCTTCAAAAAATTGTAGCTCATATTGGATTTTTACCTCATTATTTCTGCCAGTACAATAAAACCATAGTAAGAGAAAAGAACAAATCTGATTGTAAATTCTTAAAATATTTGCTTTTGGGAATTCGAGAAAGGAAACCAGATATCCCTAAACGAAACCTGAATTTCAAACACAACTTATAAGATAAATGAAAAAATATATCGTTAACAATGTAATTCGTTCTATAGGGCCACTTGCTCCGCCTAGTCCAGGCTACGAACACCTACCAGAATACGGATATTACAAGATTCACGAGGAAACAATATCGTGGGAAGAAGCGAAAACTGTCTGTGAAAAGGAAGATGCTCATCTGTTGGTCCTCAACTCAGAAGCGGAAGCAAACGCTGTTCATCTGTTGGTGAAACGTCATCCGAAACTCAACTCGTGGGTCCACATCGGATTTCATGACAAGATAAAGGAAGGACAGTACCTCACAATTTTTGGTATGCGCAAGCAATATCATAGTTTAATTCATATTATTCTCACCTTTTTCTCGCTATTTAATGATAAACAAATCCATTATCCGAATTATACTTCAAACTATCGATAATTTTAGTTATTAGAATCTGAGATGAATTTTGACTTTTTTGAAGTTTTCCATATAAATTTTTGATTATGGAAGAATCTTAAAGAGATAAAAAACTGAAATTTTTCCAGATTTACACTTTTACCACGTCATGGAACATGAAAAACAAAGCCAATATTCATTTGGGGAAAATGGCCATTATATTCTTTTTGTAGATGCGAATAAGCATTGTAGATGTAATTCGCGGAATTCATGCTAACAAAATATTCAAAACAAATTATCATACGAAATGTCATGAGGTTCAATATGTGCAACAGAGACCATTTCCTCTAGATCCCTATTTCTATTGCTCCTTGAATCTACGGAAGTCGGTTTGCTATCGATTGAGATTTGTCCATAGTCCTTTCTCAATTTTAAATCCAGGGACGTGCGCGGTAAGGTCGATTATTAAGATTTGGTATTTAACCCTCGTCTCCATCCATAGCTTTTTCCGTCCGCCGATGTATTATATAGTCTCTTCTTATATCCTTACAAAATTGTATTTTCGGTTTGAGGCGAGTATTGGTATTTAGATTTTAGAGAACAACGTCCATGGCATTGACAACAATTTTTGTTATGTCTTGTAAGGATACTTTTTATGCCAGTATATATGGGGGTTCCTCATGGACATGTACATAGAAATACTGGCACTACTATTTCGTGATTTTAAATGACATACATCAAGATCTAATTGGCCGTGATTTTCCAAGCATCTTTCAGATATCGCCAAGGCGTAATTAGATCGAGTTGAACAATAAACCAAAAGATGAAGTCGAATTTTATTTAAGAAACTACGGCGTAGTAATATCGTCTTAAATTTTCAAATATTATGACCTCGTCGTTTAATGGATTTTTGAATTATAAAACGTTTTTTTTAAAATAAGTTTTCAAAGTGCGGATTGTAGTTTTTCAGTCTTAGGTTAAAATCCGTTTATTTTTTATTGTATAAAACTCAGAAGTTTTTTTCATAGTATCTTTTACATTCTTCGGCAAGGAATTACATAGAACGATTCCTGAATGACAAGTTTTTTTTGGAAAAGAGTGGTTGATACTTCAAAGCGATGAATATTATTACTATTGTGAGTATTGTGTTCGTGAACGACACAGTTTTGTGTGAAGCAAGGGTGGCACTTCAGTAATTCCATCTTAACAAACACGACCGTTTCATAAATATAAATCCAGAAAAGTGATAAGGTATTTAATTTCTTGAATAAGTGTTTACAAGAGTTTCGTGTAAACTTACAAATTATCCGAACTATTCTCTTGTGATTTCTGAAAGTTTGAATACTCTGACTGGAATTGCCCCAGAAGGTAATGTCGTAACGTAAATGGGAGTAAACGTTTGCAAAATATATGCAACGGGAAATACGCAGACTAACTACGCTAACTAAGATTCAGAATGCATAATACAATTTGCTTAAATAAGAAATAATATTGTCAAAGTGACAATTCCAAATAAGGTTGTCTTGAATATGGAGACGTAAGAAATTTGTATTCGTAACAGTTTTTAATTGTATTCTGTTTAAAGAAAGAGAATCCTGGGGTAAAGATTTTGTGATACTATTGTGAAATGACAGACACTGTTTTGTCAGTTTTAGCAATGAGACGATGTGCATGGAACCAAGTCGAAAGATTAGACAAAACAATTTGAACTTTGGTGTGTTTACATAGTAAATTGGTGCCATCAGCAAAATGAACCATTTTGCAATCTGATGTGGATGATGACAATTCGTTCACATACAATAAAAAGAGCATAAGACCAATAATTGAATTTTGGAGTACTCCGCTAGAAAGTGGCTTTGTTTCTGATACACAAATATTATTATAAAGGTACAAATATTATTACTCTTATGGGTGATGTCTAAGTAAAAGTATTGGCTACACTGTGGACAGCGCAATACCAACATTATCCAATCAGACTGACAATAAATAAATTAATAAGTTATTGTTAAGAGCTGTTACAAACTAAGACAATGAGGACAACAAAGAAATAAACTTCGAGTAATATTCAATAAACTAATAAACACAGTGCATTTCTGATTATGATTTTGTTTCTTAAGTTACATTTCTCGATGCAAAGAAGTATAAGTATAGTAGGTGTTCGTATAACATGAGTCTGTTTCAGGACAAACATTGGCAGATGCTGGATACACTCGCTGGAATGGAGGTCAACCAGATAATGCAGGAAATAACGAACATTGTGGTTCATTGTTGGCTTCAACGATGGGTCTGAACGATCTCCCGTGTTCAACATGGAAGACTCATTTTATTTGTGAACAACATGCGTTTTAGTCCGAATAATTTTATCTTGTCAGAAGGTATTTCTTTTTATTTTACGAACCTTCTTAAGTATTGACATACAACGATTCTCCATTATAGCAGAATGGTAGCCCTGCTTAGAACAATAAAAACTGGGTATGCTGAATGCAATAATTCTGTGTAGTGCAAGAGACCATTTGACTATGAACGTTGTTTTTGTATGTAACATTTTATCAAAGTTGTAAAATATATTTCGTCTTATTAACAATATGTAATAAATGTTTTTTCGGAGAAAATAAAACAAAATAAAATATTGCATGTAGTTAATATTTTTCTAAAATTTTCTCCTATTTGATCTATCTTACCATTAAGCCACTTTTTCTTTTTCATATTTTATTTGCTTCTTCCCTTATTGTTTTGTAAGCGTCATAGTTTGCTCTATTCTGCAATGCTTTCTTCCTAGTTTTATATCTTCTTTGATGATCTGTCTGCATTCTTCATCCCACCATTTACTTCTATGAATCACTTTTTCTTTACCTATTGCTATGTTTGCTGCATCATGTACACTTTTCATTATTTCCTCCGTCTTCATCTATTTCCATATCTTCTGAACTATCTCTCAGTTTTCTAGAGAGTACATTCCTTAAGTTTGATAGGAACTTGCAATTTGTTTGATCAGATTTTTAGGTTTGTGGTGGTTTCCTCTGCAGTGATCTGGAGAAATGTATATTAATATTTATGTTGAAAATGTGTGCTCATAATTATGGCGTTGTGGTAGACTGCAAAATATTCCAGCAATTCACAATTTTCATTAGTTATTTTATGCATGGTATTGTTTCCAGATATTTGCTTATAAATACCTTCCTTTTCCATCTTCGCATTGAAGACGCCTATGATTCTTAATCTATCTGATCTGGGTATCTATTATTATGAGTGTTACTTTGTAGATCATCTTAAAACTGATCTTTGATTTCATCTTTTCATTTGTCGGTGCATATGCATTAATTATTAATATGTTATTATATTTTTTCTTCATTCTTTGTTTACACGGCCTCTCATTTAGTGGCATAAATCCTACTACATGCATTAGCATATCTTTCTTTAGTAAAAAGCCAGTTCCACCCTGACCTGTTTTAGTTTCTGGTCCATTATAATAAAATCTTTTTTCTTTATAAGCCCACTTGCACTCCATCGAGTTTCTTGTATAGCTACAATACCTAATTTCGTACTGATTAGTACTTTTATTAGTTCTTGTAGTTTCCCAGGTTGAAGCAGAGTTTCCACAAACCATGTTCCGATATTCATTAACAGTCTCTTGTGTTTTCGTCGTCTTACGTTTCCATTTACCTCGATCCGAGGTTGATTGTTTTGATTTTTAGCATTTTTTTTACGAGTGATGGATAGCTGGTCAAACGCCCCAACCCTCCTCTTTTATCCAGGCTTGGGACCGGGAACGGCAATGAGGAGCTACTCAATTCACCCTTCAATGCCGCAGGCAGAATTTTCTGAATAGTGGTGCATTGAAGCAGTCAACTAGCACACTATGTCCCGCATTGGAGGTGAAATGTAGTTATTTTTTTTTGCATTGTACGTGGTTTTCATAGAAATTGTTTTCTAAATTGACACATATTAATTTACCTTAATTTTTCTTCGAAATTAAGTAGGCTGCTAGAAAGTTAATGAAATGTGAAAGGTAAATTATCTAGAAAAAGAACTAGTTATATAGCTAATTGTACCATCATGTAGAATTCCCAAACAGCTATTAATGAGTTTTAAAAGATGAATTTATATATATTTTATTTCAGAGTTCAGTTCTCATGTCACCCTGTTTTTTATTGCGGAGTTCACTGCAATAAAATAATAAACTAACTTGCAATAGACTGAAATATGAAGATCTTACTTGCATGACCATTTTATTCATCATACGTTGGCATTGGATTTCCGAGAAAATTATGGATAAGGCACCCTCCCGTTTTTTTCTTTTTCTCAAAATTAGACTTCCATTAACATTCAGAAGAAAATTTTATACTTTATTGATCTTCGCCCAAAATTTAAAATTTTTGAAATTGTTGAAATTATAAAGATTTATAAACATAATTATATGATTTTAAAATCTGAATTGTTTATGGAAATCTGATTTTAAGACAGAAAATAAAACGGGGGTGCGCCTAATCCTAGTTTCAAAATTTGAGTTTTTAAAAACAACTCCAGCAATGTGTTAACAATTGCGCTCATTGGTATTGAGTGACAGGAAAGTATCATTTCATTCTAATATGTGACACTACCTTATGCTAGTTAACACTTTTTTATCTCAAAGAAATGTGATGCCGTAGGAGATTCATGATTGGTGTGAATCCCTGCCAAAACAAAAATAACTTTAAGGATCAAACGCAGAGGCAAAGAAGGAAAGTTTCCGAAAATAAAATTGGTTTTGTCCCAAAAAATATGATTTTGTTTAGTTGTAAAATCATTAAATCACTGAAAACTACAATGCTTTCATGTACGATAATAAATAATTTATTTTATATTATAAACTAATTTTGTTTTATTTAACAAAAAAATGTTTATTATAAAAAATTATTTCTAAATAATTGTTATTGATTAAAAATAAATCATATCATAAGTTCACATTTTGAGAAGCTGAAATCATTAAGTCCTCCAAATATCATTTAGCGAACTGCTATAGTCTAATGGGTACACGATCTGAAATTCTGTCATTATCTGTAATTACATTTTCTTCATAAATATTTCATCGATACTTCTTGATTACCTTTCAACCTTACACGATCATTTTTAATAAAACATTAGCATTTTTACAGCCACACAGAGAACTAGAACTGATTTTTGTGTTTCCAAACAAGTTACTAATGGATCAACGCACAATTATATTTATATAATAAAATAAATATATTTATATAATAAAATAAATATATTTATATAAAAAATTAATGTTATATTAATTTATTAAAAAATGTTATATTTATATAATATAATTATACTAATTATATTTACATAATATTGTAGCAAAAGATGCTACATATTTATAATACTCGGTACGAATATGCAAGGCATAGTAATTACAAGACATACTCAATGCATACATTGCACATTGTATTCACGTATTTACAAATGACAAATGTCTTCACGTGTCCATCCAAGTCAAGAAAACTTTCCGGTAGAACCTTCCAGAACACAGACAACAAAGGATTGAAAATGACGTACACAGAAATCTCTCGAAGCAACGTAAGAATGAAACCAAGGTTACAAGTGTTATTGATTTCGAAGAAGAAATCATTCTCAAGCCAGTCGCTCTACTGAGCAGACGTTTCCAGAGAGGAATCGCTTTGAGTAATCACTCCACCTCAGGTCAAACGCGTGAACTTTCTAGAAGTATCGCTTAACGTCTCCGCGGAAACAACCGTTGTTTTTTTTTGAAGGAAGAAATCATTTCTTGACGAGTCGTCCAGGTGAACGGACGCTTGGGACGCCGTCTGCGACACAGCGCCTAGTCCCACGGCCAAGCTAATCACTTATTTAAATCAGTGAATGAACTATGTGTGCTGACCACACGAAACTCTGATAGTGCCAAGCTGAAGACAATCAAGCAACTGTGAACAAACAACCCGTCGTTGCACATTCAAGAACTCTGAATCGGATTATCAATGGAGATTCACCATTCGTTAGTTCAAGGGCTACTGGCATAATATGTGTTACAGGACTTGTGGACGAATCCATGTGTCATTCCGTTGATTTTGACAAAAATGGATGTGAATGTGAATGTTTAGTATTCAAATTCAATACAATTAAAAATTCGTCTGCACCTGACAAGAATTTATTTATTTTGAAAGGGGTTTCTATATGGAAGAACACGCAGTTCAGGTGATGAATCATGGATTTTTGAATACGGTCCTGAGACCAAAAGGCAAAGTGAGGAGTGGCACTCTGCAAACTCTCCTCGACCAAAGAAATCTCGAATGAACAAATCGAAGATCAAAACAATGCTGGTTTTTTTTTGGACAGAAGGGAAATCGTCCACAAAGAATTTGTTCCTCCAGGACAAACTGTCAACCAAGTTTTTTATAAAGACGTTCTTGAAAGGCTTAGAAAAAGGGTCATTCGCGTGAGACCAGACATTGCAGACAAATGAATGCTCCATCATGACAACGCCCCATGTCACACTGCCCTCTACATAACAAAATTTTTGACCTCAAAAGGCATTCCTGTCGTTCCCCAGCCCCCCTATTCACCTGACCTCAGTCCCTGTGACTTTTTCCTTTTTCCTAAACTGAAAAATATCCTCAAAGGTCGTCATTTCGGGACTGTAGAAAACATTCAAAAGAGTGTAACGGACATACTGAAGACCATACAGGTTGAAGACTTCCAGCGCTGCTACCAACAATGGGAACAACGTCTCCATCGGTGTATTGCTGCCCAAGGGAACTACTTTGAAGGGGATAACATTGATGTTTGAAAAAAATATTCATACTCAACAACCTATATCTAAAAAAATAACTTACATTTGGGAGCCCTTGTGCCCAGGGGCCACAGGCAATTGCACAAGGTTATTAAAAACGTCACAAAAGAAAAGAAATTGGAACGTTTTCACAGATTGTTTTTCCTATTTGGTGGAACATTTCGAAAAGTCTCGGGAGAAGCATTGAATGTGTTAGTAGGGGTTTTACCAATCTATCTCAGTATGCAAGAATTGATATTGTGAAAAACAATGCGTCGAACTGGATAGATAAAAATCGATGGAGAAACAATAACAAAGCAAACTAAGGGATAGAAGAAGACAATAACTGAAAAATTATTAGAGGCCTGGCAAATGCGTTGGAATATAGCAACATGTCAGTTATGCAGACGTGTATCATAAATGGTTTTATCCCGGAGGTGCAAAGGGCTGAGTTTCTCACAAATCATGGAAATACAAGGAATACCTGAAAAGATTCCACATTACTGATGAGAGCATGTGTATGTACGACGCGAAAGAAGGAACACGTGAACATATTTTTTGGGAATGTACCTTCTATGGAGAAGAACGTGTAAAATACATCCGAAGAATGACAACAGAAGGAATGAGTGTAACGATAGGGGAAGAAATGATAAGACCAGAGAAGACTTACATAATTTTCAAAGAGTATATAGATGAAATAAGGTTAATAAAAGATAGACTGAAAGAATGATAGGGAAACATTGACGGTACGATTGACATAGAAATTGGATGGTATGATGAGGACAATAAATGTTACATACGAATTAATATACCTTTTGTACTACTTATGTATTGTGAATATGATTAAAAGTCATGTAATACCGAGAAATGTAGACGCTAGAGTATACCAATACATTAAAAAAAATAATCCTTTTCACCATTTATACAAAAGGATGTTTTTTCCTCATAGGGTGTACGTATACTTATTCCTTATAGAGGGCGTCACTTTACTTCCGCAGTTCTAAAAATCATTTATTTAACACCAATATCGTTCGAAATTTAATTATTTTACCTGTTCCTCGATCCCAACTCTACCCCAGGGATAATAGGGCTATATCATCTGCAATGTGGACTGATTGTGAACTTACAAAGCACTTGGAATGCTCTTATTCATTTCAGCGGCACTTAAAATATGGTTTCGAATGTAAATCGGATATCCCATTATTTTTACATGACATCTCCTTCTCATCCTCTTTCTTTGAGTACAAAAGATGTCTTATTCCCTTAGTATTTGTTGTCGTATAGTCATTCATCTGTGTATCAAGTTTCGTTGAAATTGTTCCAGGTACTCTTGGATACAAACCCAAATTATTCCAACCCCCATTTCACCCCTTATGGGATGGATTTCCAAAAATCATTTCTCAGCAGATGTATACTTCCTAAACGAAACCTACTGGCGAAATTTCAATTTTGTAGGTTTTGTACTTTCTGAGATTTCGTGTTTAATCAGTCAGTAAATGATGAAAAGATCTTGTCATAAAATAACAAAAACTCACATCTTTACATTGTTTTTGAAAATTATTGAAAATTATTGAAATGGCAAATGATCAGAATATCCCAACAAAATCAGTTTTAAATTACGCTAGATCCATCTATTGTGCTGCACTACGCATTGCAACAATGAACATATTTTAGTATAATAAAAAACTTTTACATTTTTGCAATTTTTTACTAGTTTTGATACTTTTTGGGGTTTGAAAGGTTCTCTACTATGTGTAACACTTGAAAATAGGTAAGTTCCTATACACGGAAACTTTTGTTTATTTGATTTTTTTAATAGAACTATTTTGTGTGTTTGAAATTTTAAAATTATACATTTTGACGAGAAATCATTCCTCCGTTGTGTCGAAATGAGTTCAACGATCACTCAACCAAGCAGCCGCTAAAGTTTCTCTTAATTTACGTGCCACGATTAACTTCAAATATTTAGATTAATGAGAATATTAAGAGGAATAAAATGAGTATTGAGGAAGAACACGTATCTATTGTTGGGAAAATAATACAATGAAAATGAGCATAAGTTTTACACGCTCTTCTTGAGTTTTTAACACATTCTTAATGTGTACTGAGTCAGCGTGGTTCAGTGGGTAGAGCGAGAGTTCGATCCTCGGTGAGGTGGTGATTTGTCGTCATACCTCAACATCCGGACTGANGGATTTTTCGTCATACCTCAACATCCGGACTGACTCCCAGGTGTACTGAGCTTGCTGTAAAACGGATGCCCAGGTCAGCAAGATGCTGATCACATCACCTCCTTCTAGTGCCGAGGTCAAATAATTGCGGAGTTTTATTCACCGCGAAGCCCTTGGGCACCTTCGGGGACTCTTTAGGGAAAGTTAAACTTGACTTTATATGCTTCATGCCTTATTGAACCTTGCAATGCTATATTCTTTGTTCATGACATCTACTTTTATATCATCATAAGAAGAAGTGGTGATTGCCTAAACGTGTTGCGGAAAGGAATCTGGCGTTCGGCTGACTGACCTCTTCACACCTCAATTCAGAGATCTGTCAGTCTACAAGTTCAAGGGAACAACAGCAAATTTAAGAAATGTGGAGGATGTTAGAGATTTGAAGGTTAATTTTAAGTGACAATGTAAAACTGTGGCGGACGGTCGCGGGTTAGATCGCTAGCAAGCCACTAACTACAACAGTAATTTCCTTTTCCAATACCATGAAGAGAAGTTCAATTTTTCACTCCTATTCTGCTAATGAGGGAAAAATGTCGAAAAACATCAGATACATTTTGGCCCAATTTATCACACGAGAAACCACACTAAACCCTTTTCATACATTATCGGAAATTTAGAGAACTAATAATTTATTGTATTTGAACGAATTAAAAAAAAACTTCCTACGTTAAATATAATAGAATGTATCAATTTACATCTGCCCGTGTAAGTAAATAAAGTAAATTTATTTTATCTGCCCATCTGTTCAGTCAGAACAATAAAAATCTAATAACTCACTTTTTACACACTTCTAATCGTTGTATCGATTTGAACATTGTACACTTATGCCACTATGATGACAATGTGGTACAACCGAGCTGTAATGATGGGAAATGGAGGTGGTTGTTGTGACTCCTCAATGGTTCACTAAAGTCTATCGAATTATGGATCGTTTGACTTGTCTCAGTGAGTCCTTTGGTAACATATTGTGATTACCAAAGTCTGCTGAGGGATGTAAATAATAATAATAATGCCAAATAACACACCTTTTTTAAAAAAGGGGTTTGATGAAATCAAAGTCAGAGGTAGTGTAATAGCCGCTGAAGATCACGTTAAACGTACACGGTATAATGACAATATGATAAAAAAAATTTCCAAATATGACAAGTGTCATTTATGTCAACATACTTCCATTATGTACCATCTAGCCAAGAATGAATATATCTTCAACGCCATAACAATCTTTGCTCTTCGCTCCATTGGTAAAAAAGTAAACCATGAAAAAACCCTGACGTAAACAGTAAATGGTATCAGCACAAACCGGAGCCATTCTGGCATACTGGTATCATTGCAGAAACTGAGGGATTTATGAAGGCAATTGAAGACGGAATCATACCGACAAAAAAACTACTGCTGGCATAGAGTTAAAGATCCTACTACAAGTAGTGAATGTTCAATTTCAATTTACTTTATTCACGATATTTGAACAATACACAATTAGACTCAATCCTACAACTTTTTTTTTTTACATCCACGTTTGTAACATATTCATTTCTGGGTCTCTGTTTCTCCTCTTGATTCCTTGCTACGCATTTCTCCCTGAAGGCGTGCCTATTTGTCGCTTCTTTAAGCGTTGCTTATATTTCGCTAGGTGTCATTGTTTGTTTCATGCATCGCAGCCTTTATTGTTCGTATTTGTCTTACGAAATGTAAAAATTCTTGAAATATTAATTTTGTTTCCAGCAATTTACTCTTTTCATTCAATGACGTCAGTTTTAGTCGTTTAATAATTTTGACAATATCTCCTTTCTCTGATTTGTATAAGTCACATTTGAATAAGATATGGTGATGTCTTCGACTGAACTCCAGGGTGAGAGGGGGCACGCAGGGTTTCCTTCTTGCTGGCCGGCGGCGTTGGAGCAACCTTGCTTAAAGAACCCTGTGTGCCTCCGCCATACTACAGTGTATCCTTGTGTCAACCCTGGCACCCCAATGGGGTGTTCCCTCGTTGGACTCTGTGGTGGGTGGGGAACATGGGTTTGAATTTGAAAAACATTCACATGGAAACAAAAGCTCCCCCTCTCCCCCTTTTGCCCTCTTCCTAAAGGAGATTTGTTTCAGCAACTGTCGATTTAAACAGTTTTTTTGCAGGGAAAGCGACCGGCCGACCGAGCCTCGCTTCCTTGTAATGACTTGTATTGAGGAAGGTAAGACTTTTAAGTCTGTAAGTGCGGTCTGTCTTGCTGAAGCAATTGACGTGGAAATGGGAAAAATGCAGTCTGTCCTGCGCCAGCGTAACGGAGAAATTCTGCTAGATGCACGTACAGACAAACAAATGGAATCTTAAGACCGTTAAATAAAATTACTGGACTAAAGAAAAAGATAGCAACTCACCCCAGCTTGAACTTGTGCAAAGGAGTGGTTAACCACGATGAATTTGCACAAGAATCTGATGAAGACCTTAAAGAATATTTTCAGCCGGAAGGTGTCGTTAAGATCCACAGAGTCAAGAGGAAGGTGCAGGGGAAGCTCGTCCTCTCTTCCACTTTGATTCTAACCTTCGATCGGTCCTCTCTGCCAGAGAGCATTTCCTGTGGGTTCTACACCCTGCGTGTTCGCCAATAGGTGCCTAGTCCTATGCGCTGCTTCAAGTGCCAGAGATTCGGTCACACATTTGACCGCTGTGAGTCATCTAGCGAAATATGTGTTATTTGCGGTAAACCGTCGCAAGAGTCTCCGTGTTCTTCGCCTCCATGCTATGTAAATTGTCAGGAAAACCATCCTTCCAATTCAAACATATGCCTTAAATATCTGATGGTGGAGGACATCCAGAGAATCCGCGTTACGGATAACGTGTCTTTCCCCGAGGCCAGACGTCGATATCTGATTATGAATCCTGTTGCAATAACAAAATATTTTGCAGCAGCGGTCAGCGCGAAGAAACCACCTACAGTTTTCGTTAGCTGTCAGGTGCATTTCGAGGATACAGAGAACCAACCGGTTTGCAACTCTGGAACTCAGACCAATTTTGACGACTCTTCCGCCTTGAAAGCGGAGTTCCTGTGGTGTAAGATAATTATACGTACAAAGTATAAGCTTACACCAAAATCACTGCGTAGAAGAAAGAGTAGATAATCTCCGGACCTTGGCTCTTCTTTCCTGGAATCTGAACGGCATTCATGTCCGTTCAGATGACCTGAAGTTCTTATTGTCTCGTCGTTCCCCTTAAATCTTATGTCTACAAGAAACCCATCTCTTACCAAAACACTCTTGTCACCTTCGTGGCTATGCCTGTTATAGGGCGGACTTAGAAGACGGCCTGCAGGCACACGGCGGAGTCGCTGTGCTCGTAGACGCTTCAGTCTATGCCAAAGAAATCACTATATCAAGCGTCTTTCAGACCGTATGTATGAGGGTGAGCCTACCATTCCTTACATTTACGGTTTGTAATATTTATATCCCCCCCCGGCCTGTCATTCACGAAGAAAGATCTTGCCGGTCTGATGGACCAGTTGCCTTACCCATTTCTTATCGCCGGGGATTTCAATGCCCCTAACTCCATGTGGGGTTCATCATACAACTACCCAAAGGGCGATATTATTGCAAAACTGTTAGACAGCTTAGATATAGTGCTCCTTAACACGGGCCACTCCACCCATTTCTGTACAGCTTCCCGGACTTTCTCGGTGCTGGTTTTAGCCGTCTGTAGTTCCCCTTCTTCCCTACTCTTAGACTGGAGAGTTCTTGATGATGTGAATGGGAGTGACCACTACATTTCAACGTCTTCTGCCCCTCGGTTTCACGTCCCTCTCAGTGGATTTTGAAAATAGCAGACTCGGATGTGTTTAAATGCAACATTAATCTTTGCGATGAGCCTTTCGCCAATATGGATGCTATAGCAACCCATTTCCTCAAGTCGGTTTTAAAAGCCGCTGACGTTGCCATCTCAAAATTATCACGTAATCCAAGACATTGCCCGGTTCCATGGTGGAATTCTGATTGCGCAGGCGGTCAACGCTAGAAAGAAAGCTATAGCGCGACTAACTATGTATCCCACTGTTGATAATCTCATTGAGTTTAAAAGGTGCAGAGCTAGAGCAAAACGAACTCTTCGAGAAAGTAAGTCGTCCTCCTGGAAGGCTTACATTTCATCTCCTACAAGCCGTACTCCATCATCTGTCGAGAGTTCGGAAGACCCAATGTACGTGGTCCTCATTTTCCATCCCTGGTCTCAATATCAATGGACGGGTCGAAACTTCGCCCGAAGTCATCACAGAGGAACTTGCATCGCTTAACAAAATTACCGTCGGCAATGTTCAGCTACTGGGGTCTAATCACAATTGAATGGAACATTAATCAGAATTTTCAAGCTGAGAAAAGTCCACTCAGACATACACAGAATAGGGTTATATATAAACTTAAGGAAGGTAAATGAAAAATAGGAAATAATTTATACATTTGTTAATAAATTATATCGATGTCACACCCACGTCATCAATAAACTTTGTCTTGTTCTTGGTGTACTGATAATACGCGGTGTCGCCCCCCCCCACCTCCTCCCACTATCGGTTCTGTCTGGGCCGACGTCACTCACCGCGCTCCTCCTCCTTTTCTCACCACCCACGCACCCTCTGCGACTCACCCGCCCACCCGACCTTCCTTCAACACCCCTTCCTACACAGGTCTCACGATTCTGTAATGCAATTCCTCGAAAAAGATTTCTATAATGAAATTCCTCGTAAACGATATCTATACTCCTCATCCAAGAAAACTACCTATATCCGCAAAACCGTTTNATAATGCATACAACATAGTTAGAAATTTCCAGCGATACATATAAACGGGGACAACACCTCGTAATATCAATCCCGCAGATGACTAATCCACCAGGAACACGCCTCAGAGATAATAATAATAAAAATGACAATTCTCATTCTCAAGTTTCCACGTACCTGACTCACTGGTGACGTTTCACCTCTTTGCTGGTGGTCACAGAAGAGGTCTTAACAAAATTACCGTCGGCAATGCTCAGCTACTGGGGTCTCATCACAATTTAATGGAACATTAGCCAGAATTTTCAAGCTGAGAAAAGTCTACTCAGACATACACAGAATAGGGTTATATATAAACTTAAAAAAGGTGAATGAAAAATAGGATTTAATTTATACATTTGTTAATAAATTATATCGATGTCACACCCACGTCATCAATAAACTTTGTCTTGTTCTTGGTGTACTGACAATACGCGGTTTCGCCCCCCCCCTCCCCACCTCCTCCCACCATCAGTTCTGTCTGGGCCGACGTCACTCACCGCGCTCCTCCTCCTTTTCTCACCACCCACGCACCCTCTGCGACTCACCCGCCCACCCGACCTTCCTTCAACACCCCTTCCTACACAGGTCTCACGATTCTGTAATGCAATTCCTCGAAAAAGATTTCTATAATGAAATTCCTCGTAAACGATATCTATACTCCTCATCCAAGAAAACTACCTATATCCGCAAAACCGTTTCTCTGTCCCCGGATACCACATCTACCGCGACGATCGCGTTGCCAAAGGCGGGGCACCGCGACCGCGGTACGCCATCACATACCCACACACGCACCCAGCCACCATCGCAACACGTTGGCATGCAAGCAACCGAAATAGGAAATTGTCGAAATAGGAACCACATCGGACTTCATTATTTCCATTTCTTTGTATAAAAAACTGTCGAACGACATTTTCCTCGCGGATCTCACCTCGCTATTTCACTTAGACCGTGATGCAATTATCGCAGTCGATTTTTACGCCAAAAACAGAAATTGGGGCTGTGGCAAGGCGAAGGACGCCGGAGAATCACTTCACTTCCTTGATTCCACCCTAATCGTCTTCCTCGCAACACCTACCGACACAACAAACCTCTACGAAAGAGAACAACACGACATTATATATTGTGCTTCTCCCCTCCATCCTGAGGAAACTATTTTCCTCAAACGCGAAAGACGTCGTCTTCTCCGCATTTACTGCTGCACACGCGACACTCACGACCGCTTCAACATTAATAACGCTGCTCGTACACTTTCGGACAAATTAACAATTCACCAAACGAAAGTTGGGAGAATCACCTTTAGAAGTTCAGATGTCACACATAAAATGGACGAATTGAAGAAATTAAAAGAGGATAGGGAGAAAAAAATTAAAAATTAACAAGGATGAAATAACAGAATATAAAGATTAGAAGTCTAATGCCTGGTTCATTTACCAAACAGTGTGAAAGTATGAGTATTGTGTGAAGCCGAATGCTATTATGATTACCTTTGCCCCATATCACAAAAGGAAGCATTTCAATTTTTTGGGAAAACAATATGGTATTATAACACCATAACTTTTCCGAAATGTTTTTTTCATACTATGAACGTAATAATGATAAAATTAGGTCGATATCAGTTCATGGTTACAACACACGAAAAGTTAAATAATGATCGATAATCATTGATCACTATGTGTCGCTGACATTAGCTACAAATAGTTCTACTTTTCCCATGGACGACTATGTTGCATGGTCCGCTGCGGAAACCCCACTGTTCGTTGAACACCCATCTAATAGCAGCTGTTGAGTAATGAATACGAAAATAGCACTTGAATTTCCGCATTGCTGAAGAAACAAAAAAGGGGAGAGGGGAATCAAATGATAAAAGGCGAAAACAATTGCCTTTTTATTACGTCATATAGCGCAATGCCTGTGCACTAATAATTAGTGTCATGGTCCTTGTGCACTAATAATTCCGCTCTTTCTGACACGAATCCATTAGTTCGTTTGTACTAATGCAAACGAGGATGGAGATAAGATAACCTTTTAAAAAATGTATCAATTACACTTACCTCATCATTAAAAAATCATCTCTTTATTATTATGAGCCTTCTTTGATTTCTTACCTTAGTAGTTCCGTTATTAGGTGTTTGTAACCGGAATGTTTTGGAATAGTATGCTTTTGAAGACGCTGATTTGGTTTCATATTTCCCAAACTTTCTCCAGAACGCAAAATTGAAATAAGTTATCAGCGCTTTCAAAATAATATAGGAGCAACAAATTAGTATTTCTCCAAAATTGTCCACATAGACTATTTTTAAAACACTAAATATGGTATCGATTTACGAATAAGACAATGACTGTAAATTCTGATATTGAAACTGAGCGGTATGACAGCTACCATCTGGTAATTTCTAACGCCTAGCACGACAGTTATCGTCAAAGAATAGTAAAAGACAGTTTAAAAAAGTCTTTAAAAATACGTGACCAAAATGAAGAAGGTATATGTAAATATCGAGAATATTGGGAATATAAGAAACATATCACTTTGTTTCATAGTAAACGATTTTTTCACCACATTTTAAAGAATGTCATTAATTAACGATTCTTAAAATTTTAACTCCTTTCATCAAGTTTCTTATTCAGCGTTACTTTGTTTTTCCTTGTGTTCCTAACTTCAATATGTTCCAAATCTCACAAATTATTCCAGTATACTCAATTAATTATCACATCTTTACTTTGACTGAATTAAAGGTTGTCCTTCTGTAATCAATGTTACCCCATCCTCTAGTAAATACAGTAAGTAGTCTTTCCTTTCCACGTTATATAAGTTACACCCCATAACATATGACAAGTTGTTTCCTCGTCTTTTCCGCACACACATGTACTGTATCCATTTTCCCTAATTTCTTCACGTACGCCCCAAAATTTCCATGTCCGGACATAAATCCCTTCATTCCATCCTTTGGATCAAATACTTTTCCCGGCTTCATTCTATGTCGTACGATAAGTACGCATACGTGTAAACTTTATTTTATTACTTGCTATATAAAACACTTATTCGTCTTTTCGCAGAGCACTAAAAACAATTTTAATATCACCATTATCGTTTGATTTCAGTTGTTGGCCATAATTAGACATGTATGGATCAGATAACATGATTCCGAGAAAGGGACGATATAACTTAGGCGCGAGTGCATAATTCATGGGAGGGAAAATTAATTACAAAATTAAAAATTAGAAAATCATCCGCAAGGTAAACGGGGAAAGGTTATTCGTGGGGGGGGCGGATGGTTACGAAAGTAAATACAGCATAGTCTCTCATGAGTTATGACCATTACCAATATCACTTTAGTTGTGTTTTATAAAACCATTATTATTGACTTGCTAATGTTTTGTCCAAACCATGTAAATATCAACTTTCAGAAATGGAATAAAAGGTGTTATGTCAGTCACGAAAAATGTTAGTAAGGAAATTAAAGTAAGTATAATAAATAATTGATTGATATGTTACGAATTTTATAGTATCTAGTAAAAACAAGATAATTAAATTGTTTGTATTGCAATGTTGCGCCGACTGCTTTCTTCGAGAAATATGAGGCACTATTTATGAAATAATTATTATAATTATATTAGTGAACCAATCTGATTTGGGAGGTAAAACACTTAGCTGTGATGTGAATCCGGTAATTATTGTGTTTTCTTCGTGCATTAATGCCCTTACTAAATCGCGATCCTACTTAGCCCAGTGGCGTAAGTAGCCCCCAGTGCACACGGACATTGCCCTGTGGCACACAGTCTCGTCGCCATCTAGGTTTGAAAGCATTAGGAGGCCTTCTTCATGTTTACCCTATAGTGAAGAAAAATTTATTATTCGAAAGATACAACTTTTATTAATAATAAACAATATTTTATGTAATCTAGTCATAATTAATCAACAAACGTTTTTTCATAAGCTTAATCCTTACTTGATAATTTTACGCTGTCGGCCAGTTTTCCGGATGTCAGTATAGTTGTGATTCTGTTTTAACTATGCCCGTAACAGTTGCGACTGCATACGGGTTATTTTCAAAATGAATCAAGACAGATTAAGTGACACAAGTATTCCTTATTTGTAACCATTTCCGTCATTTGTAACCTGAACCATCGAATATGAGGTTCTAAATAATTTAAGAAGTAGTTAGTTAGCACATTTTATACATCGAAAGTAAGTCGTATGAAAAAATAAATGTTTTATTGCTTTTACGGAACAATTACTCTTTTAAAAATATATGGAATGTAAATACAATTAAATATAATTAGTAAACATAGTGTAAGATATGTTGTATTTTGTATTAAAAAATTCATAGAATATATTTATAAATGTAGCTATATTGAAACATTAAGCCTATGGCAAATAAGGGTTACATTTTTCCCGGTGGATAATACTTTATTGATCGCACAAAGATAAAATTGGAAACTCTGTTATTGAATCTTGTCAGAAAAAAACATTTGTACTAACCAACAAATTTAGTGAAGTCTTTAAAACACATTATTTTATATTACTTAAATGTACCCTTTAAATTGGAATGAAATAAAATGTACCTGCAGTGAATAATTATTCATATTGAATCACTTTTACGTCAACAGTAGAATCCAGACAAAACTGTAAACAGAACTAGTCGTTATATAAAAGCTATAGAAAAACTTGCTAAATGGAACAACGTAGATATAAAAAGGAGGACCTGGTGGAAAGGGTCGAGAAAAACGTGGATCCTTGCCTAAGCAAAAGTAATTCGTGTATATAAATGCATATAGAAGACTAGAATAAGTTGAATTGAGAAAGAACAAATTCAAAGGGTTCTCATGACCTGAACGTTGGCGAAACCTAGAGCCCCATTAAAAATACACCAATTTCAATTGATGAGGAAATAAAAATATCCCTATTTTCATAGTGTTATGTTTTTTCTGAAGATTTTAAATGATTTATAGTATGTTCTCCATTGTTGTAAAAATACTGTTTCCATCATTATTACATATGCTTGATTTGTAATCTAGCAAAACTTTTCACTTTGATATTCATAACATCTCGTTTTCTTTAGTAAAATATTATATTCCTATTTTTATATGCACAACACAAGTAGTTTTGTCGATTGCCGAAATGAGTTGCGGAAAGAATCTTCATTGGCGCTCGGCAGTAGACAGTAATTGCGGCCCTTTTCACACCTTATTTTCAAGCTCTGTCAATCTATCGCTTCTAGGGAAAAACTGAAAATTTAAGAAATGTGGAGGATGTTAGAGATTTGGAGGTTAATTTTAGTTGACAATGCGGAAACGCGGTAGGCGGTTGTGGGTTATTCCGTTTACAAGGCACTGACTACAATAGTAATTTCCTTTGTCAATAACGTAAAGAACAAGTTTAATTTTCCACTCCTATCCTGCAAATAAAGGATTAAGACGGGAAAATATCATGTGCTCTGAACAAATTTAGGATCATTTTGAACGATTTTATTGGTCGAGAAACAATATTTGAAGTCCCCGTTTCATCAATTTTAGGAAATTCAGAGAACATATATAACATTTTCGCGAATTAAAAAAAAGACATTTCCACGTAAAATTATAATTTAATTACCTTGTGCGCATGTGATGTTCAGTCAGTGCAAATAAAAAAATTACTTAATTTTCATGCACTTCTGATCATAATATCAATTTGAAACATTGCACACATATGCTGCTATGATGACATTACAATAATATGGTACCATCGAGCAGTTATGATGCGAGATGGGAGGTCGCCATATTTACTCCTGAGTGGCTCAAAAAAGTCCATTAAATTTGGGTTCGTTTCACTAATTTCAGGAGATTTTTGGTGAAATATCGTTTTTCTTTTTAAATTCAGGTTTAGCGCTCGACAACATCATGGTGATTAGATCCCTTTGTAGAATATCGTGATAAGAATCGTTTGAATTTTGCAACTCATCTTCTTTCATCACAACCTAAAATGCGGAGAAAAGTTTTTAAAAAAAGTTAAAATTACACTGTTTACGAATTCATAAAAAATTCTCTCTAAATATATATTTCGTACAGTAAAAGTAACAAAACTATGAACAAGTGAACCCGGACTTCGCACGCATATACATAAGATTTTAATCCCCATATTGCGAACAAATTTAGACGAAATTTTATCATATTATTACAAAAGTAATGAAATTACTTCATATAATATTTTCGAGGCTAAACCAATATGAAATAAACACGAATATTCATTTGAATTAGACACGACATCTTTATTGTAACTTAGAAATAACAAAAGCACATTGAGAGAAAATTAGCTGTACTAAAAAATGTGCAACTGCGAATTTATGAAAAATTAAAATTGGCAAAAATTAAGTGGATTGTAAACCTCTTTAAAGTTAAAATGTGTGCATAGTAATGTTTAATACAAAAATAAAATACAGCATAGAATTCAAATACAAAATTCTAATACTATCTCATAAAAATATAAAAAAAACACCAAATTAATACAACTGTAGTCCAGCCTTTTATTTCAATCGTCGATGGAAAATGAACCGCGAGTATAGAATGTTATTTCAACATTAACCCCAGTTTTCCTTCATTCCCCGGTTAATTGCGAAGATGTTTGTGTGAGCAGCGTACGATCGTAAGATTCTGCTGACACGAGTAAAACGCCCACTTATCCACAACGATAAGAAGAGTATTCGAAAATGGGTTCTTATTTCTAACGTGCTCAAGCCAAATTCTATGTTTGGTTCGGATACGTTATAGATTTTGCGTCTTATAGAATAAACACAAGTCAATGACATGCAGACCATTATTGTTAAGACCTCAAGAGATCTCGATTTATTTTTCGGACATTTATAATACATTCCATACACCTAGGTATAATTGGAGAGGACAGACCTGAAGAATAAGTGATTAAGAATCAGAGGCAAAATACATTCTTTCAACTCAAGTCGGTTCATCTCGGTCACCATGATATTTAATTTGTGAAAAATGTTACCCGTCTATTCTTCACTTAATTCACAGTATGAATTGCGAGGTGTGTGATATCATATTTCCTAGCTAATTGCGGTCGGAGCATCCTCCCCGAACTAAAACTTAAAATAAAATTTACCAAAACATTTCGATTTAAAAATGTACTTTAGGGACAACTAATGAAACTAGCGGTGCAAAATCATTGCACATTGTTTCTCATTTACGTTCATCCACCTGTACCACAGAGTGACAAAAATAGTGTAAAAGAGAGATGTAAATGTAATTTCGTTGTAGACAGAAATTGATGTATTTTGGTATGTGCAGTGCGTTTGCTACCCTCATATGTATTGTATTATTGTCATATATTTCATTTCAGTTAACGAAAAGTGTAGTCTACGTCCGCTTCGTCCGTTTACACGGCTAAATATCATACAACAACACAGGGCACAGAGCTAGTGACCCTGCGGCGCGGGCGTAACCCAGCTAAAGCGTCGGCACACGATCCCTCACCGCACTGCGCGGGTCAGCTGCCCCGGCGCGCAACCGGATTAGGTCTGGCCTGTCATGTTTTTCGTTTATTTTACTTCAAAGATTTAATACATTTCACTCACATTAATGCGCTTCATGTACATTATCATTTAGCCATATATATGCTAAATATTATTCAAGATTCTTGAAACACCAAACTATTGAGTAAGTATAGCAGACAGAAATTATTTTACTGCGTCTATACCAAACTTTCTAGCGAAATACCGCATATGCGGATGTAATGCAGAATAATTGTGCCGTATGTACAGAAAAATTAAGCAAAATCGTTGGAGCCGTATTTTTAATATGAAAGAGAACTTGAACCTACTTGGGAAGTACACTTAGTTTTTAATAAAAAAAAAAGAAATTAGAGCATGTGCATCGACAACATGTGAGTTCTACTGTAAATACGAAATATCAATTAAATTGATAGTCAGAATCGCTGCACACAAACCTACAGACAGACGGACGGATTGACGTTATGCCAAAAAAACCGTTTCTGAATCAGTGATAAACTAAATGGATATTTCCGTCGAAATCTCGCTTTCAAATTGTTTCACGATTATAAAATTTTCTATATACTGCGTAAAAGAGAAAGTAAAAATTTTGGATATTAATCTCTAATTTCAATTTTTGCATTAAGTTTAGACTTTTATATAAATTTCAGAATTTAGATCTATAGTGTAGGACAATTAATCAAGAATTTAAAATTTTGAGATTTTAACGCTAGGTAGCGATCGAGTATTTTTTCAGAATTGGCAACAAAATCAAATGCGTACAGTCGGGGACGTTTTACGATTCCCACGCCTTCAAAAGCTAGAACATCTCCTTTCCCAATATCTGAAAAGAAGTTCTGTGACCTACATCAGTTATGTGAAAAGGGAGTAATACCATAGCAGCAAAAGTACTTTAAGGATTTAAACCCGAAGCCACACGAATAAATTGGTTCCGAAAATAAAACTGATTTTGTGTAATGAAAACAGTTTTGTTTAGTATTAAATATTTATTTCAATGTAATACGGTACAATATTTACATAAAATACAATAAAATAAAGTTGTTGTCTTCAAAAAACTTTAATTTAGTATAGAAAATAGTATATATATCTTATATATAAAGGAGAGTGTTTGTATGTATGTATGTATGTAATTTGTTCACTTTTTTGCTGTCATAGAAACACAACAAAAGAATTTTCTTTCTTAACCGACACTTGGTAATTTAGAATTATAAACAAAAACAATTGAACATCATAGCTTAACAATGCCGCCAAAAAAACGTAAAGCTATTGAAAGTAATGAAGAAAGATATAAAAGATTAGCAACGATACGTGAAAGAGTTGCAAGATCTAGAAATTCAGAAACAGCAGGACACCGTGAAGCCAGACTCCAAGAAATGAGAAACAGGGCTGCAAAAACCAGAGCCTCTGAAACACAACAACAACGTGAGGCCAGGCTTAATGATCTACGAAACCGAGCTGCAACATCCAGAGCCTCTGAACCACAACAACAACGAGAGGTCAGGCTTAATGATCTACGAAACCGAGCTGCAACATCCAGAGCCTCTGAACCACAACAACAACGAGAGGTCAGGCTGCAACAAATCAGAGATAGAACGAGACGTTCACGAACTGATGAATACTCCGATTTACAGTGTGAAGCATTATTCTATGACCCTCACATAGATTACGCACATCACGCCAGTATCAACATAGGAAAAATGGATTTAATTTGCCGCAATTGCCAAGCCAAAAAGTTTAAATCAGAACCTCCCGGTCTTTGCTGCAATAATGGTAAATTAAAACTTAACCAACTGGACCCATTACCACAAGAACTCTTAAAATATACAACTGGTGATACTCCACAGTCAAGACATTTTCTGAGTAATATCCGAAAATACAACTCATGTTTTCAAATGACCTCATTTGGAGCCACATCTGTTATTAATCAGCCTGGATTTCAATCCACTTTCACA
>NNCF01128368.1:207235-237025 GCA_002313205.1 Laupala kohalensis
ATCAAAAATAGAACATTTTATTGGACTACTACAATCTATCAGCAATTTAAGTGAATTATTTCACCATATTATCCAGTTATCGATGTATCATTAAACATAATTACAGAAGGTAGAACTAGACAATATAATTTTTAATAACCATTCATAAGTTTCAATTAGTTATTTATCGAAACTAATATTCTGGACTTGTGGCTTTTTCTGGAACGCAGACAATGTCTGGTTGCATGCGAAAACGTCTAGAGAATACACGACTGTGCAAAGAGTAACAGCTTTCCTGATGACGCTCGGTAGAATGAGACGNTGACGCTCGGTAAAATAAGACGTCTTGAAAAAAAACAATAAATGCTTTCTAACTAGTGAAATATGCGAAAAAATTATTTGCAAAAAACAAACTTATGCAATATTTACGTGAACTAATATTATTAATCTATCCTAATATTCCAGTTTCTTTTGTGTGTTCAGTTTTTTGTAGGTCTTTTGTAGTTTTTTTTTAGATTTTAAACCTCAGGCATATTTCATTTCTCAGATAGATTTCAGATTTATTTTAGTTGTCTTTAATTTCAACTTAGATTCTTTTCCTCTATATAACGGAGATTCTAGAGTGAAATTTAAAATTTCTTTAATTCATTCACATTATATACAGGCAACGTTTCGACAAATTTTTAATCCCCTTCAGAACTTGTAGTTCAACACTCAATCTATTATATACAACACATAATTCTCCTCATTACTCTACGCATTTCCTAATTTCTTTTCCTCTTTCTACCACCAAGTAGTAACAAGCAAATCACTCACTTTCCAACATTCCTTAACATATAGCCCCATGTGTGTTTAACTGGTTGAAATTGGTGCGTTGACACTGGTTGGAGGTAGAATAAGGAAATAATATGTGGAAATCGGAAGAGTAAGGAGAATTATGAAACTATGATAGATTGAGTATTAATGTACAGGATCTGAGGAAATTTGTCGAAATTTTTTGTGTTTTAATGTGAATTCATTAAATTTTTACCTCCCTGTATAAACTACTTTATATAGTTTATATCAAGGGTAAAGAACGAAAATGGCATATTTTTTACATTTTTAGAATTCATTAATATTTTGTATTATCAAAAGGTTTAATTCTAACTTTATAGTAATGAATATTTTTTAACAATTTTTTCTCGACCATATTGCTCCAATTTTATTAATTGATGAGTATAGAACCAGTTCGAATCATTTAAATCAAGACAAATCACCAACAGATCAGGTGCTGCCTGTAAGGATCTTAAACTATTTGAAATGTGTTTCTTTTATTTCTGCCGGACTTTTGTTGTTTTAAAAAATCAAGTGCAAAATACAATTTAAACTGATTGTTTGGATCTGAACATACCTCATTATAATCTTCCAGCTCATGACACTTTTAATCTATGACCCACGATGCTTTTCCTCATTGTGACTTAGCAACTGCATTGCCACAGACGTGGCGCAATAACATCGTTTCTCTGAAACAGAGTCATCTACACATTGTTTTATTTTGACTTCGCAAAATCAGGATAAAAAAGCTTCAGATATACTCACGTATCAAACTCAACATTTCGCCAAACACCTCTTCATCGACCAAGAAGAAAATGGTTTGAAAGAGTGAAGAGTGTAAAGAGAACGAAAGTAGCGAAGAACCAGCAAGGTCAAGAGTGGCGAGTGTCTTGAAAGAGGAAAAATAGTGAACCTTATTGATTTTTCTGATTCATTATTTATTTTTTCTCGTCTACTACAGAACAAAGATTAAAAAATAAATCACATAAACACAAAATTAAAATAATATTTTTCCTGTTTATACACCTACACTTGTATATAATTTTTTGGATATATAAAATGAACTAGTTCCTTTTTGACATACAACGCAATGTTAGAAAATATTATATTACGAATTATTCTGATCGTTCATTTACAGCGTCCTTCGTGATTTAACTGACGGATAAGGAGAAAGAAAAGAACAGGGTTCGAATTAAAGAAGGGGATGTCAAAAAATATCCACACTTCTGAACAGGATAGCCAAGAAACTTTTCCCACTTCTGAACGGGATAGCCAAGAAAATTTTCCCACTTCATCATATTTGTTACCTCCTGGGTTTTCTGCGATTATCCTTCAAGTAGAGGCGGATTTTTTATACTGGCTCTTTTGGCTATTGCCTAGGGGCGGCGGTGCATCGTAATAATAAATCACAAACTTAAGAGTTATTTTAATATTTCCGATTTATAGACAATATTTTCCGAATGATTTGTAGTTTATAATGATACGTTCTTTTAAAATTCCTTTATTGTGTTTTTATAAATACAAATTTGTTACTATATTGGAAATATTTAATCAAGTAGCGAACTATTTTCGATCTTATCTCAGGACTGTGCAGAAATGGTAAATACGCATCTGCCTTAGGACCCTTGATTAGAATGGATGGGATGATCCCTTGTTTGCTTCCGGGGAGTAAATTAGTTTATTGTCCTTCACGTGTTCATACGCAGTTCGTAACTGGTACTCGGTTATATATGTATTATTATTCCCAAGAAACCATTCCATGTCACGGATTAATTCCCCATACAATGTTAGAATTAGCCATATTTACATAATTCATATGAAATATACTTCATAAAATGTACCAACAACAGTTTACGGTTTGGTTCTAATAACTTTTTTGACGACCCTTTAAAGCCCCACAAAAAAAGTATACGGTACTCGACAAATTTTTACTACAAGAAAAATTACTTACAGTATATCAGACTAGTTTATAGTAGGTCAATATGCATAAAGTACATGAAAATTGAAAGCAAAAATTCAAAAATAAACAGGTCCTTTTTGAATACACCCACTCCTGAATATATTAATATTTTAGTTACAATTTTATAAAGTTCTAAACAGCAATATGAAAAAACACGCTTTATAAAAGAGTTATTTTATGTTTGACTAACCACTGGTGTTCTCTTAATATTTCAATCACACTTTTATTCCAATTTATTTTTTATCTAGCTCTTATTTTGAGGATATTTGAAAGGAAACTGCTCGGAACAACCGGTTTCTTCATTCGGAATATTATTGCATCCTTTCTCTTGTTCGGTAACTAAAATAATGTCAGATACACATCTGTTTTATCAATTATTCATCTTTTTACATTACACGGTTAAACCAAGGACAGAGTTAAGGTTCTGACCACCTTTGAAGAGCGCTTTGCCAACAAAGATGAGCATCGATTGGATCTGATTGCTCTCACGTGACTCACAAGGTCCATGTTGATGCTTGCTCCCATTTCTACCCATAGTAATTCAACATTTTGTTCACCCTTTGGAAGGAATCTTTCTGCGTTCATTCCCTGATTGTTAACTAATTAAGAGCATCAACGTGGGCACCGTTCTTAGAAATTTATGTATCTTTTACCTTGGGTTAATCGTGCGAAAAGAAGAAGAACCAACTACCATGCAAAGACTACGATCTTGCACCGCCATGTATTCTACTGGTATGACGTAAACTTTCTCTGTATGAATTTGTAAGACTTAGTAACATCAAACAATTACAAATGTCCTTATAACAATAGCAGGTTTACATATCTCATTACAGAAATAATGTAACATTACTTTTATTTCATTATACCTTCACCTTCCTTATTACTTTCATGCACATTATGTTATACCTAGGTAAAAATATACGTTCAAAATTCCCGAAGAATTACCAGTTTAAAAAGTCACAGAGAATACAAATGAAGTAAAGGAAAAAACGTACAGACGTTTACCTTAATGTAGCTGGACTTACTTAACATGCCCGTGAGTTTATATTGTTTCTCTCGGAGATTCACATAACTTTACGGTTCGATGAGTAGAATATAAATAAATCGATATAAATTTTATCAATCATAAACATACGTATCCATGATGAAATAACTGATAATTATTTTTAAAAAATTCGATTGGGATTATGGTATATTGAAATTTGAAAGAAAAAGGGTTTTAAAAACCGAAACTCTTTATTTAATAATTCAAAAACTGATTTAAATGACTTAAATTGTAATCTTCAGTGGTTTTATTTAACGTGGAGCGGTGTATTTTTACGCACAAAACCTGAATTCGGCCATTGGACAGAAAAAAACACCAAAGCTAGTTATTGGCAGATGCGTCATTGTCAGAACTAGTTTTGAGCGATTTGAAAGACAGAACTAGTATTGAGCACTTTTACAATAATTAAGTTTTGTGTGCTTTAAGCGGATATAATTTCTAGAATATTTACTGTAGTTAATATATTATTTCGATGCATCAGACATTTATAAAAGTGTCCCATATCCAGTGTGGGATGTTTCTAATACACGGATTGATGGAAAATGAGATGTATCTATTTAAATATATAATATAAAATTCTATATCATAATATATAAAAAAATTAATAAAATAAAGTAAACATAATAGATAAAATAATAAACATAATATATAATATAGTAAATATAATATATAATAAAGTAAATATGATAATGACTATAATGTCGTTCCTATAGTCAGTTATAATCGAGAGTGCATACTAGAATTATGATTTTAGCGATTTGTCCGAATTCTCCGATTTTTCTTTGTAATTGTCCTGAATTTTTTTTCCTGAAATCTTTTGCAGGGCCATATCGAACAAAATGAAGAAAAACAAACTAATTACGCATATACATCGTTCAAATTGTAAGTTATGGTCTAGAGTTCAGTCAAAAGTCACCTAGAGAAAAGCACTTTCAATGTATTCCGAATTTTCCAATTTTCCGGGCACCTTTTTCAATACTTGCCCCTAAAATCTTACTCTGACAATTACTAACATTAGAAAATATAGTCAAAACTGTCCACTCGTTCTCAAGTGATGCGCTTACAGACGAACAGCATTTAATTTGTATTTATATAGATAAGACACCGCAAAAAAGAATTATGTACATTTCATTCTAATTCCCGTTTTAAAAAAGAATTTTGAAAAAATCCTTTCAACGCGAGACTGTAATACAAATCAAATTTAATTGAAATAGAATGGAAAATTCTAGAAATAATTATTTATATCTTTGATTTCACAATCTTTACTATAAAAATGATATATCACATTATTTGAGGAGATATAGCAAAAGTAAATTACAATGCCGTTAGGGCAAACAACGAAAACTTGAGATTTATACGTTTGTGACCATTAAAGAATGAAATATTAAAATATCTAACTAGCCGTTATTAGATAACCTATTTGCAATGTTTACATACAGAGATATCTTAATTAGTTCAAGAGATGGAAGCTTACAATGCATCAATGTGAGTCATAACTATTTTAATAAACAATCAGAAAAATTTTCATTCTGATTACTTTATCATCAAACAATTAAAAATAGTTTTATCTTTAAGTACAACAAAACTATTTCCATGATGCACGTCATTAGCTTCACGAATGAGCGAGGAGGGTCTCTGAAGTCCCAATTGTGAAAGTACAACATTCTCACTCCGTACATCGAGTAAAATACAATTCAGTCTAATCTTTCAATAAAATAATCGTAAAACAACTTTTTCTAAAACAAGTTTTTTACAAAGAAGTTTGCACATAAAATAAAAATTGTAAAAGAAAAAAGTAAAACTATAAAAAATATCCTTCTTTGGTCACACATTATATGTGCAAGAGCTTAGAAGGTGGAGAAACATAGATTTTTTAAAATATAAAATATGAATTAAGGAATCAAAGTAGTCGCGCGTCATAAATGCTAATACAACATAAAAATTTCCCAAAATATCCTCAGTATTTGAAATTTTACATTCCCTTCCCTTCCCAAGAGGTTGATCGTAGACTTTGATCTCAAAACTAATAGCGGTCATTTTCAATAATTGTTACATTTTATCCCCTTGTCACCCTCTATCCAATGGACGTATTTCCCTCATGGAGTGTGACCGTGGGCGTAAGTTGCACTGAGTGGCATTCTTCAATTCAGCGGTACCAAAACGGATGTATTCCACACCCATATCGGTCGTTTTTTTATTATTTTTACTCGCCACCCTCTCCCTTATGTGAGTTAAGAACATACTACATCCCTTGTGGATCAATGGTGACCTTAATAGGGTGGTCCTTATTCATCTCTATTATAGTTGCCGAAAATTATAGTTTCCAATCAAATATATTTATATTGTTTTTACATGTCAGCCTCTTCCCATTTCGTCGCTGCAACTGCCAGGGTTATTCCCACGGTGCTTGTTGTCAGATAGTCACTGTGATGGATCAGAGATAGATCTAAGTACAGAGTTTGGTATAAATTGTTCCAAGCATTCTAGAATTCACATACATATCCCCGTTTCAACCCATAATCATCTATTGTTATGCAAACTACACGCACAAACATGTAACATACATGCATATATGGAACGGAACAAGTTAAATAAACGTTTGTAACATAATCGGGATGAATATTTTACACCAATCCGAACATAAAACACTCAAATGCACGTAATTACCATTTTCCCTTATACCTCCTATGCAAAAATAACATTTCATTCGAACAAAATACCAAAAACAAAAGAATGGGCGTCAGAAAGTTTCATAATTCTTGAGAGGATAAAATTAGTTTTGGACGATTCTCTTTTGCCAGAACTAGTATTGAGCACTTTAAAAACGCTCAAAACCAGTTCTGGCACAAACGCATCTGCCATAATTAGTTTTGGTCGTTTTTTTTTGTCCAATGGCCGAAAACGGGTTTTGTGTGTAACATAATACCCTCCAGGGTCCGCATGTAATACCCTCCGGAGTCAGTGCCATTTCACAAAGTGTCTGTAAAAAATTAAAAATTAAATGTTTTCGGCTATATACCAGGTATCAGGTCAATAAATTGACATGAAAATGAAAAAAAAAAATTAAAATGAAGTAAGCGAGGAGATATAGCTTCCATTTTAGCATTTAATTAATTAATTTTCTGCAAACCACGCCAGTTGAGGAATATCTGGCGAACACAAGGAACTCTAGAATTTTTCATACGGTTTCAATTATGTTTTATGCCATTTATTGCAGAAATGAGACGTATGTCTTGTACTGACCTCGTCCCGTCCCTGAGGGGATTTAGGTGCAGAAGAGCGCACTCCTAATTTATGTAGGGTCGATCTCGACCCCGGTTTTTTCTGACAATCTTTTCCTTATCGCTTGCCCACACGTAATTTTTCTGTCGAGATGTAGGAAGAGCGGAGAGAAAGGTTGTTTTTCAAATGTATATTCGGAAATTGAGACCGCCTGAGTGAATCTTGGAACAATAGTTTTATTTTAAAATTATTTCACTTCTCCAAGAAACATAAAAGTAAATAATTTTTGAAGGTAGAAAAATTCCGCACTTCTTCATCAAATCATTTAAAAAACGCAAAATATGTCGGTAATAAGACCTTCATTAACCTTTAGACAGTACCTCATAATTTGTCAGTGAAAGATTGACACAAGATGACGATCAGTGAGATGCGCTATGCAGGTTCTTACTGAGGATCGCTACTTCAGTCTTTCTAGTGTCCTCCTGTGTTAGTGACGCTTCAGTGCATGTAACACAAGAGTTTAGATACCCTCTGGTTCGGCACAGAAAACGTTTTCTTCGCAAAGCGTACGGCTCCACACAAATAACGAAACCAAGAAGCTCTCAAGATACAAATGCAAGACTATACATTACACCCAGCTCTATAAGTATAATATTGAACAAATCCGCCTCTGCCAGAGTCACCACCAATACTTACCTTCGTGCACGAGTATTATTTTTTTATAGAAAAAAAAACAGGTGAAAGCGACGGGAAAAATCTGACCACCACTGACCATGGGGATAAGTTCGACCCATGAAAAAAAAATCGTGGCTGACCTCGGGGGCGAGTTCAACCGTTCTCAGATGTAATTATTATTTACCTAACAAAACCCTTGCCCCGCCCAAACCAAAATCCAGGTTACACCCAGGTCTAAAATATATTTCCATCAAAAGTTATAGACCTGTATTGCGGACAAACAAGCCTTCATCCCTGCATGCTAGCCAAAGAAAGTAATAATACTGAAGTGGTAAATATATTCTTTGTTTTTCAACAACATTTATTCATATTATAATTTTCGAAAATAAAGATAAAATTTGTTTCACATAATGCTACTTTACTGGGAATCCCATTGCTTAACTAACGTCGATTAAATGTCAAAGGATCAGAGACCAATGACATGATGATACGGGAGTTCACGATGGCAGAAGCTAAAGTATAAAAGCGTTGAACTCGTGGCATTTGGTATCTCCATTTGACATCATGTTTTCGAGTTTAGTGTATTTTTACTTAATTGCAGACCAGATATTAATTTTGTTTGTGTATATTTAGTAGTAATGACTCGTGAAATCAATGATACGATGTCTAAAGTTCATCTTTATTAAAGAGTTATGACATCTGATATATATTATCGTTTCACATTTGTTACATTATCATTGGTATAGACTTTTCCAATTCTCGTTCCTCTAACACAACAATGTCTTGATACAGCTCAAGATCTCCAAAATTACCCTTGCCAATATCTACACAAGAAATGTATACAATCTTATTACTATTTATTTTATCTTATCTTATAATTGTGAAATTTAGAAAATCAAATTCAAAACATTATATTAACTCCACAGTTTCCATCTACCTTTTTTGTAGATACGTTACTTCTCATGCTTTAACATTTTTCACTCAATAATAGCCAACCAACATCTAAACGACCTGAGAATTGAGCAGATTCAAGCCCCGCTTGCACTGGAACCGGTTTTCACAAAGCTTGATTAAATATATATGAAAAATTTATCACTTTTATTAAACTATATTAGATATTTTAGGTAATAATAATATTATTTTAATTTCGTAAAATAAAAGAGACAAGTTTTCAAAAAAATATTTAAAATAAAAATTTGTTCGACATCAATCGCAATATAAGTTAGCATAGAAAATGAGGATAAAAAAATTAAATAGAGGAAAAACATTCCTGTCTGAATACAGTAAAGTCATATGACGTAGGTCCTCCCAACATTCGTAGCTTAGAATAACCACTGTAGGTCACCGACGCATTCATTTACATTCATAATTTAATGAAATGTAGAAAATATTTAAATTTAAATTACGACATATTTAGTAGAAGCAAATATCTGGATTAGATGATTTTTGCAATTTCTTGCATTTTCAAACTCAATAATATAATAATTAAAAACTCCCCTTTTTAATGTCGCCAGCTGTCAATATTCTAATGCCACTTACGTAAATATTTTACAAAGTGATTCAGAAAGTCAGGAAACATGAAATGAATCCGTAATAAAAAATATATCAAAGTACGGGTGTTAGATGGGAAAGTCCTGGGATTGACTTAATGATGTGACGTATTCTAATATCTGTAGCTTTTCAGAAATAATTAATTTTCCTTATAATGTATTTTGTTAATAGGGTTTAGGGCTCGCCAAGGTCATTAGAGCCCTTATATGCCTTTATTGTAAAGCTATGTAAAGTTAAAACAATAAAATATCTTAAATCAGGATAATTAAACAGGAAAATGAATGTATTGTGATTTCAACAAAAAAAAACGTACCTCACCAACCATTTAAATGAAATAATTACTACTATAACTGGCGTTGAATACATTGTGTCTTATAGAGAAAAAACTTGTTTGCAAAAAATAGGAGCAAATTTTAAAGTGGTAGAAGTTTCCTTTGATGTTTAGAAAATTTTTCGTAGTATCTTACATTACTTTTATATAAATATTTTTGTATCACAGGACATCAGAGATGGACATTTCACTTTTTTCGAGGTGAGGTTCGGAAATCACGAAACCGTTGCTTTTGGCCCCCGTGTATGTGAATGAACTTGTGCATTTAAAAGGAGTCAAGCGAGTTCTTGAGTTTTATTTGTACTGCATTATTAACTGATAGATAGAAACTATATTATGGTTTTCATCATTATTGCTAATATCATTGTGTTTTATAACAATTAGAATAAAAATATTAAAATCAATTATAAATCTAGGTGATTTCACTAATTTTAAAAGTGTACATTTACCAGCACTGAAAACGGCTACAATCACATGAAAGTGTCAAAGTATTAGCTCTATGTACGACTTATGTTAGTATAATCTGGATTTCGGTATCATTATCTGTTACGGAGATATATTAGATTTTTTTTTTACTTTATCACCATGAACGTTAATTTGTCGTATTTCTGATACGAACAACTATGCAACAAAGTATTTTAATATTTTTTTAATCTGCAAGTTATTTCGTGTTGAATGATATAGTTTAATAATTATATATCACTACCTAATCCCTGAAATTTGTTTCAGAGTAAGCAAGACCATTTTCTTAGTGGCAGTATTGGCTCATGCGGCAATGTACGTTACGACGTCCAGCACCAACTGCGCTTCAACACACTCCCGAGTCATTATCTCCAGCGGCCGAAATATGTCGGGGGATTGGTTTGTCACTGTGCGTCTCGAACAACAAGGATCTCGAGGCGGTAGAACTGGAGTCGCCGTGTTAGATGTCGAACCGACGACCTCTCGATGTGATGGCGTGAGGACAGATGCACTGATTGCTCGATTGCAAGGTAGAGTTGTTTTTAACACTTTTCTTTCTTCCTTTTTTCTCTCCGATGCCACCTGTCTTGTCTGACCATGGATTTTGAATTTTTATATTGTTTTCTCTAATATAGTAATAATGATTGCGAACTCCGAAAGAGGCTGGGAACCTGACTACCTTCTTTATTTTCAAAAACCATTACCCATACCTTGAGCCCTCGATCAGCCTCAAAAAGATTTCTGGATAATGAGAGTAAATATGACTGTTAAAGGAATATGTGAACAAAGTAGAAGAAATTAAGCATGTAATAAAGATCAATCATGTTTTGTTGAATGAAAATGGGAGACGGGACTGGGGATCGAACCGGAGATCAGCATAACGCGCTGGTGCGCTTTTACTGCGCCATTTCATTTGTCCAGCACTTTCAATTGGCATAATAAGATTAATATGTTTACTAAGGGATGGTTAAACGATATTTAGAAAAAAATATTTGTATATGTAATATAGAATTTGAGAAGATACAAAACATATTGGAATAAATTTCCTGCGATAAGAAGACAATGGCACTGTTTACAAATTACATTCGATTCTGTGTCTTGCCGCTAGATTACGTGGAGGATCCGTACCTAATCCCGAGCACGTGGACAATTTAATTGGTAGACGGACTATCAAGAGTCGTTGATAGTTACTTATCAAACACAGACAAGACTCTCTGATTCAGGGGACTCATGGTGTGGGGAGCGATATTGTAAACGATCTCTGAATTTAAAATATAACCTGAAAGATAAGTGAAAAAGGAATAAATTATCGAAGCGTGCGCACGAATCTTGTAAATCTTCAAAAAATTGTAGTTCATATTGGATTTAAGGAAAATTTGTAAAAAAGATTCTACCACATTACTTCTGCTCTACAATATAACCATAGTAAGAGAAAAGAACAAACCTGATTGTAAATTCTTAAAATATTTGCTATTCGGAATTCGAGAAAGGAAACCAGATATCCCTAAACGAAAACTGAATTTCAAACACAACTTTTAAGTTAAATGAAAAAATATTTCGTTAACAATGTAATTCGTTCTATAGGGCCACTTGCTCCGCCTAGTCCAGGCTACGAACACTTACTAGAATACGGTTATTACAAGATTCACGAGGAAACAATTTCGTGGGAAGAAGCGAAAACTGTCTGTGAAAAGGAAGATGCTCATCTGTTGGTCCTCAACTCTGAAGCGGAAGCAAACGCTGTTCATCTGTTGGTGAAACGTCATCCAAAACTCAACTCGTGGGTCCACATTGGATTTCACGACAAGATAAAGGAAGGACACTACCTCACAATTTTTGGTACGCTCAAGTAATATTATAGTTTAATTCATATTATTCTCACCTGTTTCTCGCTATTTAATGATAAACAAATCCATTATCCGAATTATACTTCAAACTATCGATAATTTTAGTTATTAAAATCTGAGATGAATTTTGAAGTTCTCCTTATAAATTTTTGATTATGGAAGAATCTTAAAGAGATAAAAAACTGAAATTTTTCCAGATTTACACTTTTACCACGTCATGGAAAATGAAAAACAAAGCCAATATTCATTTGGGGAAAATGGCCATTTTATTCTTTTTGCAGATTCGAATAAGCATTGTAGATGTAATTCGCGGAATTCATACTAAGAAAATATTCAAAACTAATTATCATACGAAATGTCATGAGGTTCAATATGTGCAACAGGGACCATTTTTTCTAGATCCCTATTTCTATTGCTCCTTGAATCTACGGAAGTCGGTTTGCTAGCGATTGAGATTTGTCCATAGTCCTTTCTCAATTTGAAATCCAGGGACGTGCGCGGTATGGTCGATTATTAAGATTTGGTATTTAACCCTCGTCTCCATCCATAGCTTTTTCCGTCCGCCGATGTATTATATAGTCTCTTCTTATATCCTCACAAAATTGAATTTTCGGTTCGAGGCGAGTATTGGTATTTAGATATTAGAGAACAAGGTCCATGGCATTGACAACAAATTTTGTTATGTCTTGGAAGGATATATTTTATGCCTGTATGGATGGTGGTTCCTCATTAACATGTACTAGCACTACTATTTCGTGATTTTAAAGGACAGACATCAAGATCTAATTGGTCGTGATTTTCCAAGCATCTTTCAGATATCGCCAAGGCATAATTAGTTCGAGTTGAACAATAAACCAAAAGATAAAGTTGAATTTTATTTAAGAAACTACGGCGTAGTAATATCGTCTAAAATACACAAATATTATGACCACGTCGTTTGATGGATTTTTGAATTATAAAACGTTGTTTTGAAAATAATTTTGAAAGTGCGGATTGTAGTTTTTCAGTCGTAGGTTAAAATCCGTTTATTTTTTATTGTATAAAACTCAGAAGTTTTTTTAATAGTATCTTTTACATTCTTCGGCAAGGAATTACATAGAACGATTCCTGAATGACAAGTTTTTTTTGAAAAAGAATAGTTGACACTTCATGGCGATGAATATTATTACTATTGTGAGTATTGTGTTCGTGAACGACACTGTTTTGTATGAAGCAAGGGTGGCACTTCAGTAAAAACGACTCAACCAACACGACTGTTTCATAAATATAAATTCAGAAAAATGTTAAAATATTTAATTCCTTGAATAAGGGTTTACAAATGTTCCGAAGGTGAGACTTACAAATTATCCGAACTATTCTCTTGTGAACTCTGAAAGTTTGAATACTCTGACTAGAATTGCCCCAGAAAGTAATGCCGTAACGTAAATGGGAGTAAACGTTTGCAAAATATATGCAACGGGAAATACGCAGAGTAACTACGCTAACTAAGATTCAGAATGCGTAATAAAATTTGCTTAAATAGGAAATAATATTGTCAACGTGACAATTCCAAATTAGGTTGTCTTGAATAAGGAGACCTAAGAATTCTTTATTCGTAACAGTTTTTAATTGTGTTCCGTTTAAAGATAGAGGAAGATTTAGTGATACTATTGTGAAATGTCATAGATACTGTTTTGTCAGTGTTTACAATCAGACGATATGCATGGAACCAAGTCGAAAAGTTAGACGAAACGTTTTGAGCGTTTGCGTGTTTACATAGTAAATTGGTGCCATTAGCAAAACGAACCATTTTGCAATCTGATGAGGATGATGACAATTCGTTCGATTACAATAAAAAGAGAAAAAGACCAATAATTGAACTTTTGAGTACTCCGCAAGAAAATGGCTTTGTTTCTGATACACAATTTTTATTATAAAGGTACAAATATTATTACTCTTATGGGTGATGGCGAAGTAAAAGTGTTGGCTACACTGAAGACAGCGCAATACCAACACCTATCAGACTAGATTGACAATAAAGAAATTAATAATTTATTGTTAAGAGCTGTTACAAACTAAGACAATGAAGACAACAAAGTAATATACAATAAACTAATAAACACCGTGCATTTCTGTTTATGTTTTTGTTTCTTAAGTTTCATTTCTCGATGCAAAGAAATATAAGTATAGTAGGTGTTCGTATAACATGAATCTGTTTCAGGACAAACATTGGCAGATGCTGGATTTACTCGCTGGAATGGAGGTCAACCAGATAATTATGAAAAAAACGAACATTGTGGCTCATTGTTGGCTTCAACGATGGGTCTGAACGATCTCCCGTGTTCAATGAAGACTCATTTTATTTGTGAACAAAATGCGTTTTAATCTGAATAATTTTATCTTGTCAGAAGGTATTTCTTTTTATTTTACAAACCTTTTTAAGTATTAAGATACAACGATTCTCCATTATAGCAGAATGGTAGCCCTGCTTAGAACAATAAAAACTGGGTATGCTCAATGCAATAATTCTGTGTAGTGCAAGAGACCATTTGACTATAAACGTTGTTTTTGTATGTAACATTTTATCAAAGTTGTAATATATATTTCGTCTTATTAACAATATGTAATAAAAAATTTTTCGGAGAAAATAAAACAAATTAAAATATTGCATGTAGTGAATATTTCTCTAAAATTTTCTCCTATTTGATCTATCTTATCATAAAGCCACTTTTTCTTTTTCATATTTTATTTGCTTCTTTCCTTATTGTTTTGTAAGCGTCATAGTTTGCTCGATTCTGCAATGCTTTCTTCCTAGTTTTATATCTTCTTTGATGATATGTCTGCATTCTTCATCCCACTATTTACTTCTATGAATCACTTTTTCTTTACCTATTGCTATGTTTGCTGCATCATGTACACTGTTCATTATTTCCTCCCTCTTCATCTATTTCCATATCGTCTGAACTATCTCTGTTTTCTAGAGAGTACATTCCTTAAGTTTGATAGGAACTTGCAAGTTTGTTTGATCAGATTTGTAGGTTTGTGGTGGTTTCTTATGCAGTGATCTGGAGACCTGTGTATTAACATTTATGTTGAAAATGTGTACTCATAATTATGACGTTGTGGTAGACTGCAAAATATTCCAGCAATTCACAATTTTCTTTAGTTCTTTTATGCATTGTATTGTTTCCAGATATTTGCTTATAAAAACCATCCTTTCCCTATCTTCGCATTGAAGACGCCTAAGATTTTTAATCTATCAGATCTGGGTATTTATTATTATTAGTGTTACTTTGTAGATCATCATAAAACTGATCTTTGATTTCATCTTTTTATTTGTCGGTGCATATGCATTAATTATTAATATGTTATTATATTTTTTCTTCAGTCTTCGTTTACACGGCCTCTCATTTAGTGGCATAAATCCTACTACATGCATTAGCATATCTTTCTTTAGTAAAAAGCCAGTTCCACCCTAAACTGTTTTAGTTTCTGGTCCATTATAATAAAATGTAAAATCTTTTTTTGTTTACAAGCCCACTGCTACTCCATCGAGTTTCTTGTATAGATACAATACCTAATTTCGTACTGATTAGTACTTTTATTAGTTCTTGTAGTTTCATAGGTTGAAGCAGAGTTTCCACATATCATTTTCCGATATTCATTAACAGTCTCTTGTGTTTTCGTCGTCTTACGTTTCCATTTACCTCGATCCGAGGTTAATTGTTTTGATTTTAAGCATTTTTTTATTTTTTTATTGGCGATGGGTAGCTGGCCCAATGACCCAACCCTCCTCTTTTATCCAGGCTTGGGACCGGCAACGGCAATGAGGAGCTACTCAATTCACCCCCCAATGCCGCAGGCAGAATTTTCTGAATAGTGGTGCTCTGAACAAAGGACATTCGCTAGCAGTCAACTAGCACACTATGTCCAGCATTGGAAATGAAACGTAGTGATTTATTTACATTGTAAGAGGTCAACATATAAATTGTTTTCGAAATTGTCACATACCAATTTGCCTTAATTTTATTTCGAAATTAAGTAGTCTGCTAAAAAGTCGGTGAAATGTGAAAGGTAAATTATCTAGATAAAGAACTAAATATATAGTTAATTGTACCATCATGTAGAATTCGCAAACAGGACTTAATGAATTTTAGAAGATGAATTTAGATGTATTTTATTTCAGAGTTCAGGTCTCATGTTACCCTGTTATTTATTGCGGAATTCACTGCAATCAAATAATAAACTAACTTGCAATAGACTGAAATATGAAGATCTTACTTGCATGACCATTTTATTCATCACACGTTGGCATTAGACTTCCGTAAAAATTATGGATAATGCACCCTCCCGTTTTTCTCTCTCTCAAAATTATACTTCCATTAACATTCAGAAGTAAAATTTATACTTTAGTGATCTTCGCCTAAGATACAACTTTCTAGAAGTATCGCTTAAAGTCTCTACGGAAACAAGCCTTGTTTTTTTTTTGGAAGAAAGAAATCATTTCTTCGCGAGTCGTCCAGGTGAACGGACGCTTGGGACGCCGTCTCCGGCATAGCGCCTAGTCCCACGACCAAACTAATCGCTTCTTTAAATCAGTGAATGAACAATGTGTGCTGACCATACGAAACTCTGATAGTGCCAAGCTGAAGACAATCAAGCAACTGTGAACAAACAACCCGTCGTTGCACATTCAAGAAATCTGAATTGGATTATCAAAGGATATTCGCCATTCGTGAGTTCACGGACTACTGCATTAACATGTGTTATAGGACTTGTGGACGAATCCATGTGTCATTCCGTTCATTCCGACCAAAACTGACACTAATTACTAATTTATTAATCTTGTATATTTCTCCATGTTTGTGAATGTTTAGTTTTCAAGTTCAATACAATTAAAAATTCGTCCGCACCTGACTAGAATTTATTCATTTTGAAAGGGGTTTCTTTATGTAAGAACACGCAGTTCAAATCTTTGACAATTCCAAAGACAAGGAATTAGAGAAACCCATTTTCCCAAAAATATAATTTAATTTATATAATATAATTATTACATTATTAATAATTATTTTTCTCTCAACGTCGGCACGTGTAACCCCGGGTTTTAATTGGGTTATAATTTCTAAAAGTTTGTCGTAAGTGACGTTTCTCTGGTTAATCTTTTTGTAATTAGAATCTGTAGGATTCAACAGTTCGGGAAAAGTTTCAGACATCACAATAAATTTACGTAAATTTTCACCAGTAGCACTCGACGTCTCACTAAATTCTAATAGTTGGTCAGATAATTCACAGCCACTCATTTATTCGCATTTATGTTGACTAGATTGCGGTATACGATTAACTGAGTAATGATGGAATACTGATGGCCCACACTACGCAGTCATTACTAATGTCAGTTTTTCCAAAACTAGCCAGTAACGGCGAGTCGAAATCAGAAAATCCGGATTCCCGTCATCATCGGGCAACATTTCCAGTTTTTTCCACCTTACACGATCATTATTACTGTCAATCTAACAAGGTAGTGACATTAATACTGATCAGTGTTACAGCTTGTAGGGTCCCTGTAAGAGAACATGAATTATTTATTCATTTAACACAGTTATCGTTATTATAGTAAACATACAAGAGTTATAAACTTTAAAATATTTTTAATGACTTTTCAAAAATTTAAATTAGCAAAAACTTATGTCTCAACAAAATCAGTTTTAAATTACGCTAGATCCATCTATTGTACTGCACTACGCGTTGCAACAATGAACATATTTTCGTATAATAAAAAACTTTTCACCATTTACATTTTAATTTTTGCAATTTTTTACTAGTTTTGATGTTTTTTGGGGTTTGAAAGGTACTCTACTATGTGTAACACTTGAAAATAGATAAGTTCCTATACACGGAAACTTTTGTTTATTTGATTTTTTTAATAGAACTATTTTGTGTGTTTGAAATTTTAAAATTATACATTTTGCGAAAAATTATTCCTTCGTTGTGTCGAAATGAATTCAACGATCACTCAACCAAGCAGCCGCTAAAGTCTCTCCTAATTTACGTGCCACGAATAACTTGAAACATTTAGATTAATGAGAATATTAAGAAGATTAAAATGAGTATTGAGAAAGAACATGTATCTATTGTTAGGAAAAAAATACAATGAAAATGAGCATACGTTTTACACGCTCTTCTTGAGTTTTTAACACATTCTTAATGTGTACTGAGTCAGCGTGGTTCAGTGGGTAGAGCGAGAGTTCGATCCTCGGTGAGGTGGTGATTTGTCGTCATACCTCAACATCCGGACTGACTCCGAGACCTACTAAACATGCTGTAATACGAATGCCCAGGTCAGCAAGATGCTGATCACATCACCTCCTTCTAGTGCCGAGGTCCAATAATTGCGGAGTTTTTTTCACCGCGAAGCCCTTGGGCACCTTCGGGGACTCTTTAGGGATAGTTAAACTTGACGTTATATGCTTCATGCCTTATTGAACCTTGCAGTGCTCTATTCTTTGTTCATGACATCTAATTTTATATCATCACAAAAAGAAGTGGTGATTGCCGAAACGTGTTGCGGAAATGAATCTGGCGTTTGGCTGACTCAACTCTTCACACCTCAATTCAGAGATCTGTCAGTTACAAGTTGAAGGGAACAACAGCAAATTTAAGAAATGTAGAGGATGTTAGAGATTTGAAGGTTTATTTTAAGTGACAATATAAAACTGTGGCAGACAGTCGCGGGTTATTTCGCTAGCAAGCCACTAAGTACAACAGTAATTTCCTTTTCCATTACCATGAAGAGAAGTTCAATTTTTCTCTCCTATTCTGCTAATGCGGGAAAAAGACCGAAAAACATCAGATACATTTTGGCCCAATTTATCACACGAGAAACCACACTAAACCCTTTTCATACATTATCGGAAATTTAGAGAACTAATAATTTATTGTATTTGAACGAATTAAAAAAAAAAACTTCTTACGTTAAATATAATAGAATGAATAAATTTACATCTGCCTGTGTAATGTTCAGTCAGTACAATAGAAATCTAATAACTCACTTTTTGCATACTTCTAATCGTAGTATCGATTTGAACATGGTACACTTATGCCATTATGATGACAATGTAGTACCACTGAGCTGTAATGATGGGAAATGGAGGTGGTTGTTGTGACTCCTCAATGGTTCACTAAAGTCTATCGAATTATGGATCGTTTGACTTGTCTCAGTGAGTCCTTTGGTAACATATTGTGATTACCAAAGTCTGCTGAGGGATGTAAATAATAATAATAATGCCAAATAACACACCTTTAAAAAAAAAGGGTTTTATGAAACCAAAAACAGAGGTAGTGTAATAGCCGCTGAAGATCAGGTTAAACGTACACGGTATAATGACAATATGATGAAAAAAATTTCCAAATATGACAAGTGTCATTTATGTCAACATACTTGCATTATGTACCATCTAGCCAAGAATGAATATATCATCAACGCCATAACAATCTTTGCTCTTCGCTCCATTGGTAAAAAAGTAAAGCATGAAAAAACCCTGACGTAAACAGTAAATGTTATCAGCACAAACCGGAGCCATTCTGGCATACTGGTATCATTGCAGAAACTGAGGGATTTATGATGGCAATTCAAGACGGAATCATACCGACAAAAAAACTACTGCTGGCATAGAGTTAAAGATCCAACTACAAGTAGTGAATGTTCAATTTCAATTTACTTTATTCACGATATTTTAACAATACACAATTAGACTCAATCCTACAACCTTTTTTGTAACATCCACGTTTGTAACATATTCATTTCTGGGTCTCTGTTTCTCCTCTTGATTCCTTGCTACGCTTTTTTCCCTGAAGGCGTGCCTATTTGTCGCTTCTTTAAGCGTTGCTTATATTTCGCTAGGTGTCATTGTTTGTTTCATGCATCGCAGCCTTTATTGTTCGTATTTGTCTTACGAAATGTAAAAATTCTTGGAATATTAATTTTGTTTCCAGCAATTTACTCATTTCATTCAATGACGTCAGTCCTAGTCGTTTAATAATTTTGACAATATCTCCTTTCTCTGGTTTGTATAAGTCACATTTGAATAAGATATGGTGATGTCTTCGACTGAACTCCAGGGTGAGAGGGGGCACACAGGGTTTCCTTCTTGCTGGCCGGCGGCGTTGGAGCAACCTTGCTTAAAGAACCCTGTGTGCCTCCGCCATACTACTGTGTATCCCTGTGTCAACCCTGGCACCCCAATGGGCTGTTCCCTCGTTGGACTCCGTGGTGGGTTGGGAACATGGGTTTGAATTTGAAAAACATTCACATGGAAACAAAAGCTGCCCCCTCCCCCCCTTTTGCCCTCTTCCTAAAGGAGATTTGTTTCAGCAACTGTCGATTTAAACAGTTTTTTTGCAAGGAAAGCGACCGGCCGACCGAGCCTCGCTTCCTTGTAATGACTTGTATTGAGGAAGGTAAGACTTTTAAGTCTGTAAGTGCGGTCCGTCTTGCTGAAGCAATTGACGTGGTAATGGGAAAAATGCAGTTTGTCGTGCGCCAGCGGAACGGAGAAATTCTGCTGGATGCACGTACAGACAAACAAATTGAATCTGTAAGACCGTTAAATAAAATTACTGGACTAAAGATATAGGTAGCAACTCACCCCAGCTTGAACTTGTGCAAAGGAGTGGTTAACCACGATGATTTTGCACAAGAATCTGATGAAGACCTTAAAGAATTTTTTCATCCGGAAGGTGTCGTTAATATCCACAGAGTCAAGAGGAAGGTGCAGGGGAAGCTCGTCCTCTCTTCCACTTTGATTCTAAACTTCGATCGGTCCTCTCTGACAGAGAGCATTTCCTATGGGTTCTAAACCCTGCGTGTTCGCCAATATGTGCCTAGTCCTATGCGCTGCTTCAAGTGCCAGAGATTCGGTCACACATTTGACCGCTGTGAGTCATCTAGCGAAATATGTGTTATTTGCGGTAAACCGTCGCAAGAGTCTCCGTGTTCTTCGCCTCCATGCTATGTAAATTGTCAGGAAAACCATCCTTCCAATTCAAACATATGCCTTAAATATCTGATGGTGGAGGACATCCAGAGAATCCGCGTTACGGTTAAGGTGTCTTTCCCCGAGGCCAGGCGTCGATATCTGATTATGAATCCTGTCGCAATAACAAAATCTTTTGCAGCAGCGGTCAACGCGAAGAAACCACCTACAGTTTCCTTTAGCTGTCAGGTGCATTTTGAGGATACACAGAAACTACCGGTTGGCAACTCTGGAACTCAGGCCAATTTTGACGACTCTTCCGCCTTGAAAGCGGAGTTCCTGGGGTGTAAGATTATTATACCTACAAAGCAAAAGCTTACAACAAAACCTAATTCCGTTTCGACTTCCACGACCACCAAGAAACCGCAGTCTGCTGTTAATCGATCCCTCCGACGTCCATCTCGGGGTCGTTCTCGGCAGAGGCCTTCCATCAATAAAACATCTCGAAAATCTGACTCAATACAGTCAGGCCCAAACGTTTCAGTCTATGCCAAAGAAGTCATTATATCAAACGTCTTTCAGACCGTAAGTATTAGGGTGTGACTACCATTCCTTACATTTACGGTTTGTAATATTTATATCCCCCCCCCCGGCCTGTCATTCACGAAGAAAGATCTTGCCGGTCTGATGGACCAGTTGCCTTACCCATTTCTTATCGCCGGGGATTTCAATGCCCATAACTCCATGTGGGGTTCATCATACAACTACCCAAAGGGCGATATTATTGCAAAACTGTTAGACAGCTTAGATATAGTGCTCCTTAACACGGGCCACTCCACCCATTTCTGTACAGCTTCCCGGACTTTCTCGGTGCTGGTTTTAGCCGTCTGTAGTTCCCCTTCTTCCCCACTCTTAGACTGGAGAGTTCTTGATGATGTGAATGGGAGTGACCTCTACATTTCAACGTCTTCTGCCCCTCGGTTTCACGCCCCTCTCAGTGGATTTTGAAAATAGCAGACTCGGATGTGTTTAAATGCAACATTAATCTTTGCGATGAGCCTTTCGCCAATATGGATGCTATGGCAACCCATTTCCTCAAGGCGGTTTTAAAAGCCGCTGACGTTGCCATCTCAAAATCATCACATAATCCAAGACATTGCCTTGTTCCATGGTGGAATTCGGATTGCGCAGGCGGTCAGCGCTAGAAAGAAAGCGTTAGTGCGACTAACCAAGTACCCCACTGTTAATAATCTCATTGAGTTTAAATGGTGCAGAGCTAGAGCAAAACGAACTCTTCGAGAAAGTAAGTCGTCTTCCTGGAAGGCTTACATTTCATCTCCTACAAGCCGTACTCCATCATCAGTCGTATGGCAGAGAGTTCGGAAGATCCAATGTACGTGGTCCTAATTTTCCATCCCTGGTCTCAATATCAATGGACGGGTCGAAACTTCGCCCGAAGTCATCGCAGACGAACTTGCATCGCACTACGAGAGAGTCTCTAACTCCACCGGTTTTTCTCCAACGTTTCATCAACAGAAAGCTCGCGCGGAAAAGTGTTGTTTGAATTTCTCCAGTTGCAGAGACGAGGAATATAACATTCCTTTCTATGACGGAGCTGACCTCTGTCCTTGCGTCTTTGAAAGATACAGCCCCAGGTCCTGATCAAATACATAATGCGATGCTAAAACATCTTCCAGAGATAGGCATAAAATTCCTCCTGAAGTTATATAACTCTATTTGGAATGAGCATACCGTCCCTGCTCAATGGCCTGAGGCCATACGTATTCCACTTCCGAAGGAGGGAAAGATCGTTGGAACCCGTCACACTTTCGACCGATTTCTCTGACAAGCTGCGTTTGCAAATTGTTAGAAAGAATGATAAATCGTCGCCTTGTTTGGTCTCTGGAATCGCGAAACCTTCTGTCCACTATCCAATGTGGTTTCAGAAAACAGCGGTCAACGCTAGACCACCTTGTTGCGTTGTCATCTACCATCTCATCAGCTTATGTATTAAAGGAACACCTCGTGGCTATCTTTTTTGACTTGGACAAGGCTTATGATACAACCTGGAGATACGGAATCTTACGCACATTGCACACGTGGAGATTCCGTGGTTGTCTTCCTCTGTTTCTGGAAAGCTTCCTATCGCAACGCTCTTTCCACGTTCGCCTCGGTTCTTACTTATCATTAAATCATCCTTTGGAAAATGGTGTCGCACAGGGTTCAATTTTGAGCGTCACTCTTTGCCATAGCCTTAAATAGCATTGCGTCAATGGTTCGAGAACCGGTAAATGCGTCTCTCTTTGTTAACGACGTCGCCATCTACTGTTCGTCTAGCAGCATCTCTGTCATCGAGAGGCAACTGCAGTTGGTTTTAAACCGCTTAGACGGGAGGAGCATGTCTACCGGCTTTAATTTTTCTGGAACCAAGACATGCTGTATGCACTTCTGCAGGATATACCATCTCCATAATGATCCATATCTTTTTCTTGGAGGCCAACGTCTGCCCTTCGTTGTCCCCGCAAAATTCCTGGGTCTGACATTCGTCCGCACACTAAATCGGCGCAATCACATCCCCAAACTACAATTCCGTTGTAATTCTTCCCTCAATCTCCTTCGCTGCTTAAGTACATCTACTTGGGGCGCAGACCGCACTTGCCTTCTTAGTCTGTATAGAAGTCTCGTTCGGTGTGTATTAGATTATGGCAGTATTGTATACGCCTCCGCATCACCGTCGATACTCAGGACCCTTAAAAGTATCCATCATGCAGGAGTCCGCATTGCAACTGGCGCTTTCCGCACTAGCAGACGCTGGTGAACCATCTCTTAACAAGAAACGTGGCATTCTACTTGGATCTTACGGATTAAATTAAATCACCCCACTCGGCAACACCCACAATCTTCGAAATTTATTTCATCTTACGCTGCAAGACCTTCGTTACCCCGCCCATCGGGTGTTCGTTTTCAAAAACTGCTAGAGGAAAATGTCATCACACTACCTCCCCCAGTGAAATACCCACACTCTCGCACACCACCTTGGTCCTTCATGCAACCAACCATGGACTTTCGGTTGTCTAAACTTTCAAAGCAAGATACTCCAGCTGTTGTGTACCAACAACACTTTGGAGAACTCAAAAGCCTGTATTTGGATCATATGTTCATATACACTGATGACTCAGCAATGAATAATTCCGTTGGTGCTGCTTTCCACTGCGATAGGGCCACCCGCTCTTTTCACCTCCATGCCTTTTGCAGCGTGTACACTGCTGAGAAATTTGCAATCCTTGAGACGCTGATGTTAATTCAGCTATCTTCAATACGGCGTGTGGGTCTATGCAGTGACTCTATTAGTGCTCTGTGGTTAGTGTTTTCACTGTACACTTCTGATACCCTTACGCTGACAATTCTAATAAGCCATCTAGTGTCTAAAAATTTTGAAATAGTTCTGTGTTGGGTTGCTGGGCACGTGGGTATTTTGGGAAATGAAGAAGCTGATAAAGCAGTGAAGTGGGGAACACAGAGGACAGTCCTTGACCTCTTATCTGTTCCTACAACAGATTCAAATGTTGTAATGAGATCGTCTCTTCTTGGGACATGGGAAGCCGAATGGCAAACTCGCGCCTTCAAGCTGAGGAAGGTAAAATACTCCGTTAAGATCTGGGTGTCATCATCCCGTGCGAACAGGCATGAAAAAATAATTCTTACACACCTTGGTATTGGCCACTGCTATCTTACCCATGGTCATCTCTTACGCGGTGAACCTCCCCCCGTCTGTGAAACTGGTAAAAGTAGTCTTATCGTGGAATACTTTCTTCTAGAGTGTCTCAAATTTTGTACCAGGCGACGGCGACACAATCTACCGAACAGTTTGAACGCTATGTTGGGACAAAATGAACCAATTTTAATGCGCGTTTTTAGATTCCTTCAGGAAATCATCCACTGGAATTTTATTTTCTCTTTCTTTAATTTACTTTTTTTCTCGAAATTTATTCCATTCTTTATTTTCGATTTTTAGAATGCTTTCATGTATTTTGATATATATTTGGATCTATTGTAACTCAGGAGGGTTTTTAGTGGGTATAGTCGCGTCATTCNTAGGAGGGTTTTTAGTGGGTATAGTCGAGTCATTCTGCGAGCCCCACGCGGGGGAGAGTCATGTTGGCTCTCCTTAGTGCGTAACTGCATTTTCCCTACCTGTACGAAATTTTAGGGCACCAATGACCTTTGATGTCGCCAAGAGCCGTAAAGCCCCACAAAAAAAAACAAAAAAAACAACAACAATCTAATCCCTTACAAACTGAAACTCAACTCTCCTTTCGTTATTCCACCATGACGGTTTTGGAGAATAACAACAAACTTTACTGCGACAGAGCCATATTAACTGTCAATGCAACAGAACACAGAGACCTAATAACTCTCATATACAAATGATATAAAATAATCTTCATATTAGATGTAGCAATCCCACATTACGTCAATGTTTAAAAGATCTATGTAGAGAAAACCACGATACAAATCAACCGAACATTCCATATAAAAATGCAGTAAAAAACCCAAACATAAACTCTTCCCTTAACTATTGCAAGTACAGTAATCGTACACAAACTACTTCCGAGAAACTCATACAAAAACTCAGTTAAAAAAGCGACCGTAACTGGCATGCATAAGTCCATTATTCATAATGCATACAACATAGTTAGAAATTTCCAGCGATTCATATAAACGGGGACAGCACCTCGTAATATCAATCCCGCAGATGACCAATCCACCAGGAACACGCCTCAGAGATAATAATAATAATAATAACAATTTTCTTTCTCAAGTTTCCACGCACCTGACTCACTGGTGCGTTTCACCTCTTTGCTGGTGGTCACAGAAGAGGTCTTAACAAAATTACCATCGGCAATGCTCAGCTACTGGGGTCTAATCACAATTGAATGGAACATTAGCCAGAATTTTCAAGCTGAGAAAAGTCCACTCAGGCATACAGAGAATAGGGTTATATATAAACTTAAGAAAGGTGAATAAAAAATAGGATTTAATTCATACATTTGTTAATAAATTATATCGATGTCACACCCACGTCATCAATAAACTTTGTCTTGTTCTTGGTGTACTGACAATACGCGGTTTCGCCCCCCCTCCCCACCTCCTCCCACCATCAGTTCTGTCTGGGCCGACGTCACTCACCGCGCTCCTCCTCCTTTTCTCACCACCCACGCACCCTCTGCGACTCACCCGCCCACCCGACCTTCCTTCAACACCCCTTCCTACACAGGTCTCACGATTCTGTAATGCAATTCCTCGAAAAAGATTTCTATAATGAAATTCCTCGTAAACGATATCTATACTCCTCATCCAAGAAAACTACCTATATCCGCAAAACCGTTTCTCTGTCCCCGGATACCACATCTACCGCGACGATCGCGTTGCCAAAGGCGGGGCACCGCGACCGCGGTACGCCATCACATACCCACACACGCACCCATCCACCATCGCAACACGTTGGCATGCAACCAACCGAAATAGGAAATTGTTGAAATGGGAACCACATCGGACCCCATTATTTACATTTCGTTGTATAAAAAACTGTCGAACGACATTTTCCACGCGGATCTCACCTCGCTATTTCACTTAGACAGTGATGTAATTATCGCAGGCGATTTTTACGCCAAAAACCGAAATTGGGGCTGTTGCAAGACGAAGGACACCGGGGAATCACTTCACTTCCTTGATTCCACCTTAATCGTCTTCCTCGCAACACCTACAGACCCAACAAACATCTACGAAAGAGAACAACACGACATTATATATTATGCTTCTCCCCTCCATCCTGAGGAAACTATTTTCCTCAAACGCGAAAGACGTCGTCTTCTCCGCATTTACTGCTGCACACGCGACACTCACGACCGCTTCAACATTAATAACGCTGCTCGTACACTTTCGGACAAATTAACAATTCACCAAACGAAAGTTGGGAGAATCACCTTTAGAAGTTCAGATGTCACACATAAAATTGACGAATTGAAGAAATTAAAAGAGGATAGGGAGAAAAAAATTAAAAATTAACAAGGATGAAATAACAGAATATAAAGATTAGAAGTCTAATGCCTGGTTCATTTACCAAACAGTGTGAAAGTATGAGTATTGTGTGAAGCCGAATGCTATCATGATTTCCTTTGCCCCATATCACAAAAGGAAGTATTTCAATTTTTTGGGAAAACGATATGGTATTATAACACCATAACTTTTCCGAAATGTTTTTTTTTCATACTATGAACGTATGATAAATTAAAAGTCGTTTCTATGATGCTCATTTTTTTATTATTGGTATTAGAAAGCTTTTTCGGCTGCATAGCAGAGAAAATATTCGCCAAAAATATTCCTCAACACTCAGTGTATGTTACTGACGATGGTTGCTATGCAGCCGAAAAAGCTTTCTAATACCAAGAATAAAAAAATGAGCAACATAGAAACGACTTTTAATTTATCATGCTTTGATAATGTTGCTAAAGCACCACAATTACCAACTATGAACGTAATAATGATAAAATTAGGTCGATATCAGTTCATGGTTACAACACACGAAAAGTTAAATAATGATAGATAATTAATGGTCACTATGTGTCGCTGACATTAGCTACAAATAGTTCTACTTTTCCCATGGACGACTATGTTGCATGGTCCGCTGCGGAAACCCCACTGTTCGTTGAACACCCATCTAATAGCTGTTGTTGAGTAATGAATACGAAACTAGCACTTGAATTTCCGCATTGCTGAAGAAACAAAAAAGGGGAGAGGGGAATCCAATGTAAAAAGCTAAAACAATTGCCTTTTTATTACGTCATATAGCGCAATGCTTGTGCACTAATAATTAATGTCATGGTCCTTGTGCATTAATAATTCCGCTCTTTCTGACACGAATCCATTAGTTCGTTTGTACAAATGCAAACGAGGATGGAGATAAGATAACCTTTTAAAAAAAATACATTAATAAAACTTATATCATCATTAAAAAATCATCTCTTTATATTATGAGCTATCTTCGATTTTTTACCTTAGTAGTTCCGTTATTAGGTGTTTGTCACCGGAATGTTTTGGAATAGTATGCTTTTGAAGGCGCTGATTACCAATTTCTACGTTGTCCCCTTTGAAAAAGCTAAGTAAATATGAAAAAAAAAACCTCAAAATATTGCCAAAAAATCGTTTTTTTAAATTGGTTTTTTATTTCTTACATGAAAATAATGCACAGTTATTAAAAATATTTATTTGTAAAAATTAACTAGAATAAATGTACTTTGAGTGCGTTCTGTCAGGCAAATAGTCTACCCGTGAAAAACGTGATGAATTTATGTTATCTTTTTTTAATTATAAAATGTTTTACTTGTATCTTTCACTTTTCAGAGAAAATGTTTCATTACATAGACAAGCAAAGAATTTCGACAAATAATTTGCCCGTTACAGTGCGTCGAATTTATATCCAGCAGAATTTGCCATTTCCACACGTTCTAACGGATACACTATTCGAATAACAAAACCCATGCCAAAGAATAGATTACACGAACTTCTTTTCTAATTTCTTGCTGTACCATATATTTTTTTTGAAACATGCTTGTATCCTGCAATTACCAAGGAAACTAAAAAAACCTAATTTTTTGTCGTTCTTCGATGATTCTTCTTCTTTTCAGAAATTTTTCAAACTAGAAGAAACAAAAATTGTAATTAGCATCTTCAAATACATGTTGGACAAACATTTTAGTTAGTACCCAACATTTTCAGATAAAGTTTTTCAATATGTTAGAGTATAAATTCAACGCTCTCTGGCTGGCCAGTAGTTCACCATAAAAAAAGAAAGGAATGAACGTTCTAGGAAATTTTGTCAAGTTTACTTTGGCAAATTAATATTTTCTTCGTGTAGCGAATAGTTCACACACAATAAATAAAGAAGAAGAAAGAACGCGACATTTTTGAAATTATTGTTTGTTTTCATATTTCCCAAACTTTCTCGAGAACGCAAAATTGAAATAACTTATCAGGGCTTTCAAAATAATATAGGAGCAACAAATCAGTATTTCTCCAAAATTGTCCACATAGACTATTTATAAAACACTAAATATGGTATCAATTTACGAATAAGACAATGGCTGTAAATTCTGATATTGAAACCGAACGGTATGACAGCTACCATCTGGTAATTTCCAACGCCTAGCACGACAGTTATCGTCAAAGAATTGTAAAAGACAGTTTAATAAAGTTTTTAAAAATACGTGACTAAAATGAAGAAGGTATATGTAAATATCGAGAATATTGGGAATATAAGAAACATATCACTTTGTTTCATAGTAAACGATTTTTTCACTACATTTTAAAGAATGTCATTTAGTAACGGTTTTTAAAATTTTATCTCCTTTCCTCAAGTTTCTGATTCAGCGTTACTTTGTTTTTCCTTGTGTTCCAAACTTCAATATGTTCCCAATCTCACAAATCTTTCCAGTATACTCAATTAATTATCACATCTTTACTTTGACTGAATTAAAGGTTGTCCTTCTGTAATCAATGTTACCCCATCCTCTAGTAAATACAGTAAGTAGTCTTTCCTTTCCACGTTATATAAGTTACACCCCATAGCATATGACAAGTTGTTTCCTCGTCTTTTCCGCACACACATGTACTGTATCCATTTTCCCTAATTTCTTCACGTACGCCCCAAAATTTCCATGTCCGGACATAAATCCCTTCATTCCATCCTTTGGATCAAATACTTTTCCCGGCTTCATTCTATGTCGTACGATAAGTACGCATACGTGTAAACTTTATTTTATTACTTGCTATATAAAACACTTATTCGTCTTTTCGCAGAGCACTAAAAACAATTTTAACACCGCCATTATCGTTTGATTTCAGTTGTTGGCCATAATTAGACATGTATGGATCAGATAACATGATTCCGAGAA
>NNCF01128372.1:1321-16865 GCA_002313205.1 Laupala kohalensis
GCAGCATGGAGTTCGCACTTTACAGGGAACTCGCCCAGCTTTGTACAATCGAGAAGTTTTAAAGCCTGCTTGCTTGAGTTTGTCTCATGCAGCATGCTACCATTTCTCAACCTTTTTATTGTCTTCAGCGTTCCAACAAGACCTTCTAAACCCTTAAAAATATAGAACGGGGATACTTTTTCAAGTGTCCCGTCTATACGTGTCATAAGGACAAAAACATTCTGGTAAGGAATGCTCTTTAACTTTTCTGAAGTGGGAGGGCTGTCAACCCTCGGCCGCTTCGATAACCCTGAGGCGGAGTACTTACCTTGCGACTCGCCCACTTCGCAAGGCAGGGGAAAACAGGAATCAGTGATTGTGTCCCACGAGTTCGGGGGAAATAAATGTCCGGTGACGTGGAGCCCCCGCATCACGCCACTAAGCCTTGCTCAACTGAGGTGCGGCAGTTGCCCCAGAGGTTGAAACGCTAGAGAGTGTTTGACCTCAACACCCATTCACCTCATCGGCGCGTAACACACCTTGAGGTTGAGGGTTTTTTTATAGGGGTTTAATCCTTCCTCGCGACCCGGCCAATGAAGGCAAGATCTCCGCCCTTCAGAACATGCAACTTTCCACCATCGCGCCAATGGAGGTCGCTGAAGCATGTCCAAAGCTTACGGTGTCCGAGGACTGGTGGCGCAATACCAGTCCCCAGCTCGGAACCGTGGGTTTTCCAAGCCCATACTCACTCGAAACTGAGATTCCTGCGGGAGAAAGAAGAAAGAGGAGAAGAAGAAGAAAGGGAAGAAGTGGAAAATGAAAGATACCCTAGCTCTAATAGCATCGGGATCGAAAAGAACAAGAGGTGACCAAGGGAGGTCAGAAAAGAGAAAGGAAGAAGCACGGCACAAGCAAGTGGAAGCAATGCCAAACTCAGCTCGGGGCCCCGTGTTCGCCAAACACGTACTAACTAGATGTTAGCCCCCTGGGGGGTGAACGTGCGTTTGTTAAGTTAAGTTGCATTCAATAAAATTTATGAATCCATTCATTAGATTAATCATGTTACGTCGAATGAAAATGGGAGACGGGACCGGGGTTCGAACCCGGGACCTTGAGCTCTGCGGTCGCCGAATTTCGCCTAGAGGCAATACAAGCAACTGTTTGGGACTCTGCATTGAAGGGGATTCCATANTCCTATTCCGCTCTCTCATTGGTTCTCACTTAACTTACTGACCTTCGCTCTACTGATTCTTACCCTCTTACCTCCTTTTCTTGCCGCCCGCCAATCTGTATTTATGACCCTCAGCGAGTTGGTATAGACTCGCTGTCTCAGCTGTTTCTTCCTCGGTCACTGCAGCTGCCTTATTTACCAGCCCCGTTCTTTGGCCAGCAAGGTCTGCACATTGTGGGTCGTGGCGTCGGTAGCAGTTGTGATGGTGGTGGCGGTAGTCGTTGGTGTGATGCGATGTCCTCGCACTTCACCGTGCGAAGAGCTTTAAAAATTGGGTTCATGTGACCTGGATTTCCGATGAACACTTCTCACTTTTCATGAGATTCTGTCTCAAAGTTTGTGAAAACTTTTACTATTTTACAATAGTTTCTTCTTTAAAGAGTTATTTGAGTCATTTACTAATTATTTACCGAATTGAAATTACTTTAAAGCACTAGAAATTAATTATACTACACCGAAATATACACAAATACACTCTTCTATTCGAATCATTTTTAAATGCTAGAAAATCAATTTTACCTATGTCTCTCAAATCAAAAACAATGTACACAATGTTTTTATAAATCTGTCGCAGATTAATAAACCAAGAATAATTATCAATGCATTCAAATATAAGTTTCAAAGTGTTGTATTGAAAATTGGTACAGTATCTATTTTCAATTCGACTCTGGATTCCTTGAAGGTATATATCTTGGATTAAGATTCATTATCTGGGTAGCTCATGTATTTACTATTACTTTTTATGTATGTTGAATGTTTTAAGTCGAATGTGTACTTTGAATATACTGTATCGAAGAAATCAGTGTTGAAATTTTTGTTTCACTAACAAGAAATTGTTGATATGAATACGTCGAACTGAGTATCCGAAATGGACCTTAAATGTTTTTAACATTCGAAAGAAGTTACTTGTATGTACATTAACTTAGGGTATATTTATATATTTAGTTATATTCTGGACGTCCTTAATATTTGGTGACACGTTAATTACTAAATTATTTATGCTTATTAATTTCTATTAACATTTTTTGTAACTATTTATCTCACATTAGAACTCTCTACACAAACATTCAAATACAAAAATAATGCTTGAAAATATTCCTTTAGCGGTTACTAGGCATTAATTAAAGAATATGACTGACCAGCATCCCACGGCTCCTAACTTTCTGAGGTGCCAGGGATAACAATATGTAGCGCCATTACTCTCGCAAATATCAGACAATGCTCGACTAACATTTAACGGTGCTTTCACTCCAGAGCAGAGAGACGATTATCAAGGTGCGGCACCCAAATACGACAGCCATGATGGTACACCGTGGATATAACGGCCAAATCCTAGACGGGGACGTAATTTACATGACAGCGTTGTCACAACCCAGAGGACAGAGTGCCCGACTGTGGCAGTTGTTCAAAATGATAACAGTGATATCGGTTGAGATATCACGAAGGCGTTTGCTCGGGCAATGGAGAGTGACGCTGTAGTACGAGTGGTGCTTGGCGCACAGCTGAAGGGAACGGTGGAGGGGGGGGGGCGAGTGTCCAACTGAGGATGTCGAGGCGTTTTGCCAGAGGCTGACGCGTTGTCTTGTGCTCTGGTTGGTCGGGGTCCATTCTGATAACGGACGCAATTATAGGAGCTATGGTGGTTCTGCGGCAGCTGGAGTAGAGTAAGTAGAGATAGCGCAGACAGGGATACGTCATCGATGGTGACGTCACGATAGAGAATGCTGAAGAAGAGGAATCCTACCTCGAGTTCCACTTCCATTTAAATCGCCGATAATGACGTATTATATGATAACTGGTTTTGGCACAATTTTTGAAGGCAGCATTTGATGTCAGACTGATGGTGACAGAGATATGAATGGCAAGGACGATAATTTCTCTGCAGGTGTCAATCAAAACGTGGTATGAAATGAAGGATGATTCACGCTCAGAAACATCCACTTCACTGATCAAACCTCAGAACCTTTACCTGAAGGGCTCACACGCTAACTACCTGGTGAGACTTGATGATCCTCAATGTTGTTTTGATGATATTGGGAGGGTAGTGACTGAAATCTACTGAGTGTTTGAAGCAATAATTTATCATTCCTCTTCTGGCCAATACTTTATATCTGTTTTTTACAATTGATTTCAGAAATGATATTTATGTGACGAAATTCAAAGACTAAGATTTTATCGTGAAATATTACATCAAATTTTAGTTAATATGATAGATTTCTGTGGTTTTCTTCACTCATCCAGGTAGTTACTTTACAAACTTACGAATTTATAATTCGTTTTAACATTTCCTTTTATGGAAATGTGTTATTTGGGAGAAGAGATACGGTTTTATTAATTCGACTAAAAATTTAGACACTAAATTTTTATCTTCGTACAACAACATTCAAATAGGAGGATAACGAGTAGAATAATATAATTTATTATAGTAATCTATTTAAAACGGGTTTTTATTGGAAACCTTTCCAAGATTGGGAAAACAATAATGAAAAACTACCAATCGACTACTATATGCAATAGCATTTGATTAAAATAGAAAACTGTTTCAGTAGGAACCAATAGAGTGGACGGAAAAATGATAAAATCATGGAAATAATGTTAAAAACAATGTGGAAATGGAGATGTGCCGAGTCACAGCGTGAATGCATCAAGATGTCGATAGTGGAGCAATTTATAGAAACCTGAATGGAATGGAGAAAATGCTTACTGATTGTGACGTCATCAACTGGAAATTATAAATCACTATACTGAGCATTAAGAACATGAACTGTTAAAAGGGGGCAATTTTTCTTCCATTCTACATGTGATTAATATATTTATTTCCCGTAATGAGTGTATTTAAAGTACATTCATGAACATACAAAACATTTTAATTAATGTTTTACTGTATACTAATATGATTAATTTAAATATTTGTAGAAGAATGTTTAGCACATGAAACTACGAATATTTCATCGAATAAATCAGTATAATAATAACAACTACAAGCATTTTAAACAACTCTGAATGGACTCTTTTGTTGCGTTATGGTCAGTTTGGTAAAAGACAAAGGACAGTTTTCCTCAAAATAGGTTTCTCACAACTACTTAACGGAAGGAATAATGTCAAAGTATTTTCTCTTCAATAGTTTATCTTTTATAATTGCAAATATTAGATTCGGAAAACTCAACTCGGGATATGGGTGGTATTTCAGTGGAATAAGAACATATTTTAATGGAGCATCGTTCGTCACTTCGTAACCTAAGATATGAGTGACTAACAAGTTGATGACGAATTACTTCATAACGGTAATAGGAATGGTTAACTAATTAGTGAAGTAAGAAAGACATTGTTTTTTGAAGTACTCATTTTACCTGCATCTCTTACACTTTTGGCAAAACATTAGTTTTACCAGAAGGTTTACTCGATGGGTTTACCCAGAGTGCGTCTAGAGAGTGACCGATTCATGTCCAGGTTTCCGCCACTTTTCCGTCGAATGCAATTAAATTTATGTAAATTTCTCAATATATTTCAATACATTTGAGTCGAAAAACTTTTGCATGTTTTTTTGAAAGCAAGCAATACATTAATTAATCTTTTTCGAAAGAGAGTCATATTTGAATAACGTTTCAACTTGACGAAGAAATGGCGGCATTTGGTGATTAACCAGACTGTTAATATACACACTCTGGGTTTACCTGAACAGCCTACTATTTATTTTTAAGTGTTAAGTCAAACCATCGAACTATGGAACTTCACTTAGCCCCTGTGTACATAACCTGAAACATCGGTTCGGTCTCCGTGGCTCAACCCGCAATCCTCTGATCCGCTGAATCGTATCGATGAGTCAAAATCCGCTGAGAACGTATCGATGAGTCACACTGGACTCAAAAACCCATCAACGAGTATGGTAAAAATGACCGTGAGGAAAAAATCATCGGGGTGGCATTAAATATAGGGTAGTAAAAATTCATGGTGATTGTGGGTTGGGCTGGGCAGACGTGTTCAGTTCGCATTCGAGGTGAACCGGTGGCAGCGTGGTCGGAGTGGAATCGATGTCAGAGCTGCCGTGCGGTCGAAATATGAGTCGCGCGACGCTGGCTCCTCCAACCACCCAGTGGTGCAAGCGTTGCTGCGACCGCCGCCGCTGCGCCCGTAAATCGAGCGTAGCCTTGCGGCGGCGGCGACCGGCATAAGAGACGGGGTTGATGAAACGGTGTGGAGCTGGATGGAGCCAACTGTCTCTAATGTCGCTGCAGCAGCTCGCCTTTACACTGCAATTTCCCTGCACACGCGTGCATGACTACGCACATTTTTAACGCATACATTCATTTTATTATTCTATGCCGAGCTAAGTACACATGGTTGCGTGCGTCTGTGAGTGGGAGTAAGGGAAGGGAATGAGTTACTGGTCTTCACCAACACATTTTTAGTGACGATTTAAATTCCTTTAAAAACGCTTTTCTCTTCCGTAACTCCAACGCAGTTTTAAATACGGCACGAAGATTGTAAATATTTCAAAGAATGTACCTGATTGATCGAGCAGTACCTGCAGGAATTATGTAAGCCAGGTCACGTCGTAATTCTTTATACATTTTATAGGGTAGAACGAAGTATTCTTTATTTTAGATATTTAAAGCCTAATTTGAACATTGCTTATTTAGCATTATTGGGCCATGTACAAAAAGTGAACTAAATGATATTCATAGATAAAGTTAGCAACATTCTTTGATCGGAATTCATAGGATAGTCTCTTGCTTGCTTTCGGAGAGCAAATTAGTTTATTGTTCTCGCGGTCATACACAGTTTGTAACTCCTTTTTTGACAATAAATTTATTGTTATTATTATTAAACCAAATTAAGATATATGCACCGTTTATTTATCATAGAAGAAACGGAAAATGCAATCGATTGAATCGTAACTAGTTACTGATAATTCCACTTCAATACGAATATAACACGTGTTTTTCACGAGCTATACGAGACTTATCCTTTTAAACCAGAAGAATCAAATCGTACCAGAGGAGAAACTTGATTTGATATCCCATTTAATTTTAGGTTACTTAATGAAATAATAATTTGAGTTGGAAAAACAGATTACTTCACATAAAGTAACAATTATGTGCACATTTAATGTTTTTTTAAAATCTTGAGCAATATATTGAATTTCGTTGTAACAATCCATCTATGTCATTGACAAACCTAATATTTTAAAAGTGTAAATGATTTGTGATAAACTACGCGGCTTTCGTTTACGTTGACATTTAGTTGTACTGTTTAAAGGAACCCGTCAATTTGAATTTTTGGAATTGCCTGCACAAAATGTTACAAACACTGCGGTTTTCCGCAGCAATCTGCGACTCTGGAACCCTCAAGAGATATATGACGCGGTCCAACTCCCTACGTCGATAACATTCGCAATTGAAATTCCCCGAGTGTTTGAACGTGTTTATAAGTAATGTGCTGAAACTGCGGTACGAATAGTTCAGGGATCGGTTAATGATGCACAGGATGAAATATATAATAGATCTAACAAAAAGTCTAAAATAAAGGTCATCCGATTTGCTTCAGTTATTTGTGTAGTTTTGCGTTTACAGGGAATAGAGTTTAATTGTGTACTGTCACATGAAATCGTGGTGCACAAATATTTGTGCTCAAAACAGTTTTCAGTTTTATGTAACGCGCAATTTCACTTTTACGTAATAAGTAATTTGCTGCTGTTCTTCTGAAACGTATTCATGCAGTACTTAATAAAAAAAACTGTACAGTTGCGTTGTCGGTTGGCTAAACATTTAGTGTGATTTAGATAAATAGTGCAGTTATGGGATATTTGTAAAGTTAAAATAAAGTCAAAAGTTCTTTTTATCTGAGAACTACATGGTAATTCAGGTAAAAGTATCACTACCATGAATCATAAGCAGCTCCATAGCAATGTTTTATGCTTCTTTTCTCTCTAGACTTGTATATATTTATTAAGAATATGATGTTATTGCTCTTATTTTGTATTGTTTTTGAGAAAAAAATCCCTATAATTCATCTCGTTCTCACTCTATTGAGAGAGCAAAACAATTTCATTCAAGCATCCTCCAAATCATCAAATATTTTATAATTGCGATGCCAAGAGATATGGCAAAAACAATACATTTTTATTTTCGTTGATCTCGTATTTTTTTAAAATATGAAGTGAACTAATAATGTTTTTAATTCATGTTGAGTGATACGAATTCAGTACGTGGACACAAAATTTAACACGGGTTGTCTTCACGCAGTGTAAATATACATTTTCTCATCACATTTATATCACTCATCCATTATGTAATTTGATATGATACACTATTAGAAGGGCAAGCGCGTCATAAAATGACTACGTTGTATATGCTGTAACATTTATAAAATTTATATATTTAAGCTATCATTCATGAAGTTGTCTTCATTCATAAAACTTCTCAGACCAGGAACAAAATAATTTCTTTTTTGTCCTTTAGTGCGATGAAATTCGCATTCCGTTTTTTTGAATGTTTATTTCATGCATGGAAAGTAATCATTCAATTTTTTTAAGCGCGTATAAAGTCACAATAAATTTGCGGAGAGTGTATTCAAGACTCGTGTTCCATCCTTCTGTCACCCTGAGTATTCTCCATCGTTACTTTGAATACCCGACACTTACATTTATCTCCAGTTTCTAATACATTATTCATAGGAAATAAATAAACCGAAAATGTATTCGAACTGGAAGAGTTAGCCTAGGCACGAAATGATTCGTTTAGTCCACCAGTACATACATCAGTTTCAACTACTAGTCACAAGTGCACCAAGAGATTTATTAAGTGTCACGTTTATGACCGCGGCGTATTTTCACTTTCATGGCGAAAAGATTGTTGTATACCCCCTCGGAACGATGCGTATCGACTGTGCTGCCATCTGTCACGGAATATGATAACGGAGCGTCAACGTTGGCGGGTGAGGACGAACGGATGTGACGAGGGTTCAAACCGCTGCAGCAGTCGTCGACAAGAGCGCAGACTATTTTTGACGCAGACAGTCTGTGATTACGGCCAGTGCGAACTGTAGCGGTTATCGTCTGGCAAAGGAAGGAAACCGACTGTTACTAACCTGTTTCCATTGGTGTTGAGGTCTCGCTATAGCATGTGGAAGGGCGTCGAATGTTGCATTTATCTGTCGTGGTGTTTAGGAGGTGACGATCGAGTAATGTGGTCTTGCCATGAATAATTCGATTTCAAATTAAATAAACCTAAAGAACTTGTATTGAAACAAGCTTCATTTAAAACATTTGTTCTAAAAAGAAGAAAAAAAAGATGTTTTACTTTAAAATTTCAGAAAGAAAAAACCTTAAGATTTTAAAATTTATATTTCACAGAACATTTTTTTTACTTTTTAGTTATTTAAACTAAATCGAGAGCAGTTAATGTTGGGGAGGCAGGGTCGGTTGGCGCATTGACATTCGTTCCATCATTGACTTTAGATTCTCTAAAGTATTCTCAATTATTTAAGTATTCAAACAAATTTTACGAGACAATGTACCAAAACTAATGGAACAGATTGGTTTACACATAAAAGCCCTTTTGAACAGAACGGATAAAAGATTGTATAAATCAAAAATATTTAGGTTTAACAGAAGTAGCAATACTAATTTTATAATCTAGTTTTAATTAACAATACTCGAATGATCTACCACGACTTGTAATGTTAAAAGATTCAATGTACTTTTGGTAAGAAAATTCAACGCAAAATGAGCCAACCGTCTCCGGTCTTCCTCATCGCGCAATTCTTAAACAATGCCACTTTGATTACGTTTCTGTAACTAGTAAAATAAATAAACTAGTTAAGTTAAGTAAACGATATTTGAACTATTTTGCCTGTTGTATTTGTTTGAACACAAAACAGAAATTTAAAAAATATCACGGGTAGACTCTTAAATTTACAAACTTATTTTTCGTATTCTGTTACAACTTAAAACTATTCAGGTATATTAATATAGTAAAAGTTCCCCAACTCAGTTATTCACAAAGTATATCATTAATTTTCAGCCACGAAATGAAGATAAAATTATATGATGCAATAATAACGAAAAATGTTTGAACAATGTAAGGAAGCCAACAGAAAAAAACGAGAACACAATAATTTTGTTTGTGTAGCAGCAAACACCTATGGATGCTGCTGATATTTTTTACCGCACCTGTCGTTTATACTTCTATACGTTTCTTGTATGAATGCGAATAACCATTTTTTACGTTTCAATTTTATATAATTGGGATGTTTCTATGTTTCTAATAAGTGTTTGGGTTATTCGGTGACAGATTGTCACGGACTGCAGTGAAAGTGCCGATTTTACAATAAAAATAAACAATTTATTCATTTTGTAAATGTATAAAAAAGTATATATTATTTCATCCGTTCGAGAATAGTATTGACTCAATTTTTTTAAAGACGTGGACATGTTACTAGTGAAACTGATTTTTGCTAAATTATTTCAACGTATTGTGAATGATAATTGTGGAATACAAGCGAGAGAGTGAGAGAGCATAATATTTCAAGAGGTGAGAGAAGTTTTTACGTGTACTTTTTAATACCTGTATTGTGACCTCAGAGCGTCTTTATGGCAACATTTCACACCCTCCATCGGATCATTGCAACGCTATATAACATGAATTGCAAATGTTAACATTCATTCTAATATAGATAACAGATGAAGAATGTCCCAGAACTCCACGAACACCGTGAACTGCGATGCAGGCCTCACACCGACGTCGCATGTATCGCTGCTAATGGGCTGAAACTTGAACACCTGTTGTAATTTGTTGTTGAACCTTGAGCACCTATATCACTTTTTCAATTTCCTTCACAAAGCACGTTTTACACATAGTGTTGTATGATACTCTGTCTTGGTATCACTTTATCTCCTTCCGGAGACATTTCCGTACATGTGTAACTTAATAAGGGCTCTAATAACCTTGACGTTGATGAGCCCTAAAGCCCAAGAAAACAAAAGTAACTTAATGACTTGGTGTTCCTATTAATGTGTTCTACCAACCCTCCAATTTCTTAGTGGAATTCAGGGACATTATGTACATACGTGAAGATTTTTATCTTAATTTTCAATTCATGCATTAAAATGATGACACACAGCGATGGTTTCACACTTTCACACATTCATTTTTAGATTTTTCAATCAATTTACATTCCGTAAAATTATAAATCGAAATAAAAGTTCTTTTTTCCAATTGTTTGTGAGCCAAGAGTAGTAGTATACATATTTTAGTCAATATTATTGAATCATTAAGAGGAATTTATGATATGGTGTCAATGTTTTTTGTGCTTATTTAGAAAAGTCTCATTGGAATCGGATTTTTTGACGTTATTTTTATGATATGCGGAACAAAAGCGAATCAATCAGTAATACGTAGAATTGGTAAAATTCATATGTAATAATGTAGTGCAATTATTGCAAAATAAGGGAAAATATTTCATATTGCATAAAACTAGAGTAGACCTAACACATATTTTATCAAAAAGTAACCAAAAGACAAAGTTTACTATGACGTTCCCATAAAGAATCCTTTATATTTCTTAAATAATGCGAACTCTAAAAATGTTCTTTTTTACCATTCTCCATAATTTTAACTTTATATAACATAGTTTTATCTTTGTAATCTACATTGTTTCTGTTCATGACTCTTCAGTTGGGGTACTAAAATTCAACTACAATTAGGGAAGCATTAGAGATCAAAGGTGCCGACTCATGTCTGAGAATAACTCTTTACGTTTTCAAGAATGCGACATAACTTTTCTTCTACCGCAGGAAGAAACCAAAGTAATGTCTACTCTTTATGAACTCGGAAAGAGCACGACCGCTCTCCACTTCTTTCCGGAAAGAAATTCGTGTTCCTCTCTTCGTAGAGCTCGTAAGATATGAACCGGAGACTCTAGATGTCTCCATTATCGGCCGAGAGTATTGTCGGCGATGCCATATGACATTTTTTTCAACCTAAATTCTTTCATTTGTTGCATTTTTCACCACTTTGTGAAGGAAATTAGATTTGAACTCGACAAGCTTTTCAGNTCAACCTAAATTCTTTCATTTGTTGCATTTTTCACCACTTTGTGAAGGAAATTAGATTTGAACTCGACAAGCTTTTCAGGTAAATTCACGATCGTAGATGATAATATATTGCATGTTGGGAAATAGAATTCCTAATTTTGTACGGGCTATGACGTAGCGAGTGTTTTGCAGATTATCGACAACCTCCCAATTGATAGTTAACATCAATGACGTTATTATGAAACTCTACTGTATTTCAGTTCTAGAGAATTAATGACATTACATCATGATTATTTTATACATGGTTCAAAGTTCTTTATAAGGTGGAGGGGGACCCCAAAATATGCAAATACGAGTCTTTGGTAAATGAAGGGGACATGAAACAAGTTGAGATTTAACTGATTTATTTCAAGAATATTCCAATATTCTTACTGGACAGTTAAAAACGTTTTTTGAGATTATTTCTTTAATTCAAAAGATCCGCGGTGTTTTTGAAACGACAATATAGTTTTATTTTAGAGTAGGTCCATGCCAGTGGTAATAAAATTAGTAAAGAGCGACTTTCCGTAGCTGAAGTTTGAGATTTGCTGGAAAAAGTAGGGATCTTCTGCTTAAAATGGAATTACATAAAATGCTACCTTAAATAATATGTACAACTGAGTAATTTCAGGAACGAATGGAAGTCCGAGAAAATATCTTTATTAGAGAAGTTCAATGTCATTGAAGAATGCAGGTTATCTCTCCAATGGAACAAAAAATTGCAACAGAATCTAGATCGAATGTATGTGCATGCAACTACAGACCTTCCTGTTCACTTAAAAGACTGTCAGAATAAGATATGCATCAACCGCACATAAAACTTGCATAACGTCACATACATATTATTAGGGTTGTTAAAATACTTTCCCAGTATTATCATGACCTTATGACAGTATTGCGCTGATCTGGCTTCTTCCATGATAACCTGAGACAGATGAGCAAACCACACAAAAATATTGAGACGCACACGCCTTAGTATGTTGCGCTTTGTGTCATTTATGTGGCTGACAAATTTCACATTCACCACCATTGATTCTGCAACTCTCATACAGGGTGTCAACAAATTAGAAAGCAATCAAGTTATTGAAATCAAAAAGCTTACTTCATTAAGATAATGCAATACCAATATTCTACGTTAGATAAAATTTGTTTCAGAACAATAAAATAATTTTAACCCACTTAAAATTGTCCTACATTGATCTGTAAACTAGATGTCTAATTATATTCTCAATGTTTCATAAATTTATGAAAGAACAGTGTTGAGACCTTTTCCTTTCAGGACGGCAAAGGGCACGGCTGAACTCAATTAAAGATAGAAGGGAAACCTCATGTTTAGTAAAAACACAGAGCAAGTACATTCTTCTCTCCACTGGAACATTGAAGTTTGCGAGAACGTTTCTTACTAATTAATGAAAGGAGAGAATACGCGCTCGTTCACGCAATGTTTAGAAATCCACGCTAAATTCCAAAATTCGCCCTCTTTATTTGAGGAGCGCTTTTATTTACGAACGACAACGATTTTATAACATTAAGATGATCATAGTTTATTGATAATATAATCGTCATATTGATAATAAGACCGAGAGAATATATACCCAAGTATGTGTGTCATCGCATTCCTTCCAATTGTCCCGTGTACTACATATAAAAACGTTTATTCATCATTCTCTAGAAATTTTTATTTCTAACTTTTCTCTGATCTTTGAGATATGGATAAATATTGGTTATGAATGTCCAAAAGATGATTTAATGTTCATTTTACTATTTTCTAGTAAAATACACGGACCCGTAAAGAACTAACGTCCTGACTTACCAAGAAATATGTTAAGTACATCAAAAAGAAATATGGTCTTCTTGACTTCATTTTATATAAAGAATCCTTTGTACTGAAGTAGAACGATTTCATAAGTACAGGTGTAGAAGGTATGAACATTACGAGTACATTACCAAATATTTAACGACATATTACAGCACTTTTAACATAAATGTAGACACTAAAAATGAGAAAGAGAATCACAGACATAATTGACTGTTAGCAGTAAAATAGTTGTTTCAAAATTATGTCTAAATTCAATTTTTAAGCAAAGAAACACCATTAGTTTACTGAACATGAGAGAAGATAATTTTTATCGCAAGTTGCTCCATTCATCGGACAACAACAAACACACGCTTTGTCTTGTATAGAAATGAGTAATTCAAATCTATATACCTACGTCAGGGACACGAGGAATAAGAAGTACTTTCAATTTAATAATTCAGTGATAAAATATAATTTTTCCATGGATAAATGCTGCACTGCGCGCTAAAATAGAGGAAAATTTGATCATGCCTTCTCAACTAAATATAATCCCATGAAAAAAAGAAAATATTTTTTCTCTCTTCTGGTTTGGAACAAAATATGAAATACACCACAAAATATTTATTTCTCGTAGTCACCGAAGTATTTTTCTCTTAAGGAATTAGAAGTTCACAATTTTATTGAAAATGTTCTTTTACATCATAATTCACGGATCACTGTGAAAACTAAAGTGTCACGTGAGGCGTATTTTCTGAACTATGTCCTGCGAAAACCTGAAGAATATCTTCTTTTATATTAATTTCAAAAACGAATTTATTGACTGAAAATATACAACTGCAATTCTACATTCATATTGGCAGTGCAAGAACCGTTATGCCACAAAGTTGCCTATATTCCTTACGCTCTTTTATACATACATCTACAAATGAGTGGGTGGGACCGCGCAACGACAGCACGACAAATTTATCATATATTTCAGCATATTTTGTTGTTGTTGACTTGGTCAGCATTATCAGACTAACATGATTTAAGCATTCTACAGGATAGAAACATGAACACGAAATATTATGAATATTTTTAAGAGTCTAAAATTATACGTAAGGAGAGAAAAATTCAAAAGTATGAAATAAAATGATGAGCATCTACAAAGAAAATGTTAAAAAATTGTTTAAAAATTAATTATTACAAGCCTAATTAAATAGAAACCGCTAGTACACTTCATTGTCTTTCACATGCTCACGTCATTTCCTGAGATACTAACCACAGGGAAATAAGAAAAGTGATTTTAATGGCGACTATATACTACCCCTTTTTTACTATGACTTGTCAAATTGAGTAGCAATTATGTTAATACCTTCAAAACGAATAAATATAAAATTGACTGTCGTTACAAAAGTCCACTTTGTCCAATTTAAAAAAATGGAAATTACAAAATATGCTATATACATTTTTTTTTCCAAAACATAATCATATCCCATGAGAATTTCTGTCAATTTGGTGCTAATTTCTTTTATATACATTCATTTTTTCTTTTTCTCAGAAAAACAAAAACAAAACTAGGAGAAAAACATTGCTCCGCGAACTCTAATAGAATAAGTTTCAAATTCAATGTAGCTCAAAAATAAAATAAGCGCATCAAATAAAAAATAAGTTTCAATTTTTTTTTTCATACACGACCCTTGAAACGTTTTTTCATATCTTGAGACATTGCTTACACTGTTAAAATGCGATTTGCATTCTAGCTCTTGATCTATCTTTATACACACAGTATTTCAAATCGTGATACAATTGGTTTACTCCGATCTCTCATGGAATCACATTTTGATTTGTTTGTGTGTCCGAGTATTTCGCAATAAACTGTCTCTTTCAAATATAATGTTGGAGCATTTATTTCGAAGACGTCAAAATGTCAAGAAATTTGCTTAAGAGAGGAAAAATACAGACAATGCGATTAGGTAGTTTTTATTTTTACATTTACATTGTTAAGCTTTAGATAGAAACAAGGACAAAACGAATATTAGTAGTTATCGAAGCATTGCCTTGACGAGTTGTGTTGGTAAAACTCTGGAGATAATTATCAACCGACGTCTCGTCTGGTATCTTGAACGGCATGACTTGCTGAGTCGATCTCAGTGCGGTTTCAGGAAGTTCCATTCCACCTTGGACAACTTACTTCTCCTGGAATCAGCAATTCAAGATGCTTTCGTCCGAAGACAACATCTCATTGGAATATTCTTTGACATCGAGAAGGCTTACGATACTACTTGGCGTCATGGCATTTTACAACAACTCTATGCCTGGGGATTTAGAGGACGTCTTCCTCTGATGCTCATGTCCTTTTTGGATCAACGTTCCTTCCGCTATAGAATTGCAAGAGACACCTCGGATCTCCTTCTTCAAGAGAACGGTGTTCCTCAGGGCACAGTCTTGAGTGTGACTTTATTTGCAGTGGCCATAAACA
>NNCF01128372.1:17942-66541 GCA_002313205.1 Laupala kohalensis
ACATAATGTTTTGCTGGGTTCCTGGACACGTGGGTATCGGAGGAAATGAGGAAGCAGACAATTCCACAAAAACGGCATGCCTCAGGAATCGCGTGGATTTCTCCACGATTCTAAAACGAGATCTCCTAAATTCCGTCAAGATAAGGATTCTGAGTGAATGGAGCAATGAGTGGTTAGCTGTTGAAAGGAATAAGCTCCGACTTATCAAATCTTCTGTTAAGTCATGGAGCAGTTCCTGTAGGCCAGCCCGGCGCGACGAGGTCTTGCTGACCCGCCTGCGCATAGGACATTGTCCTCTCACTCATAGGTATCTCTTACTACTTGATGATGAACCCATTTGTGAGGAGTGTAGCTGTTCTCTGACAGTGCGTCATCTACTAACTGATTGCAGAAGATACTCAAGTATACGGAGACAAATTGGTCTGGCTGCAGATTTACCAACCATTCTCGGGAATGAAACGGTTAATGTTAATAAACTATTGAATTTTATGAGTAGATCGGGGCTCCTCCCACAAGTTCTCGGGAGGGTTTAAAAATTTTCTTTCCCTTTTTCATCTTTACTGTCTTCTTTGTTTCCATCGTTCGTTTCTGTTATTTGAAAAAATAATATTTAAAAATTGTTTTCCTTTTTTGTGAAATAATGTATTGGTATTGTTTTCCTTTCTTTTCTTTCATCTTTCTATTTGGATATTTGTTTATTTTCAAGAGGGTTTTTTAGTGGGTATGGTCGAGATATTCGGCGAGTCCCACACACGGGGAAGAGTCATTACGACTCTTCTCTATGGTGCGAAACTGCATTTTTCCCTACTTGCATGGGCTCTAATGACCTCGATGTTCACGAGCCCTAAAGTCCGCCCTCCCAAAAAAAAAAAGAAACAGCTTACCAGTCTTCGTCATACGTCTGAACATGAGAAAAACACCTTTTTTCTAGAATACTTAATCCACAATTGTAGTCACCAAATATGTTTCTAGAAATTGATGTTTCTACACACCATTTCTAGAAATTGATGACGGTCTAAAAAATGAAACAGAAAACTTGCCTTACTGGCAGGAAACTTAAATACAGAAGAGACCTAAATCAAAATAAAATACTGACAAAACCTCATTTTGCTGTTATATTTCTTCAAAATCTATATAAAAAACTAGATAGAAATAATAGCATAGTTCACCAGAAATTTTCAAAATTCCCTGAGTCTGCTTTCAACCAGCCTTCCTCTCACCCCCTACCCCCGCCACCATTGCTCAGCCATGGGCACGACAGCGCACTCTTCCGTCGATGGCACATAAATCTCTTCAGCAACACGTCCACCGAGAACAAACACTCGAGCCGGTCACCCAACCTGCGCTCCATGATACGCACCTCATGTTTCTGGTTCGCTTCACTCGCCTTCACTGCTCGCGAAGTGTCTTTTCCACTCACACACTATGTTCTATTTGCTGTCGGAGCATACAAGTATCGCACGCAGAAGGTATACAAGTCGTAAATAAAATGTCTTCAGATCCGAAAGAAATAAAGTTCGTTCTCTACGTTTAACAACAATATCTGGAATCAAATATTTGTAGAAATTTTAATAGAATTGTGAGGGCTTGGTTAATAAAAGCAATTTCTTAATAACTTGCCTGCCTTAAGAAATTGTTTTATTGGCCAAGCACGTACGATTCTACTATAATTATTGTCAGTGGTCAACATCCAGGTCATATTTATTTGTGAAAAGTATGTGTAAAATGACATTTTTCTACACCTGTAAATCAACAACAAAATGATGTGGATCAATCTTCAGAATGTGTGAAAACATTTTATAGATAATGTGAAGAACATATTTAAGACACGTGATTAGAAGAGGAACGCTGTGTTCTTATTTTCATTATCTATAAATCTATTTATTTAGAAGAAGTTAATAGAGTCCCACAGTTTTCTAGATTTTAAAGACACGCGGGAAGCAAATAAATAGAAGATTTACTACACGAATTTATTAGGTCAATTTACATTAACTAACTTTTATTATTTCAAATATGACATTGCTATGAGTAAACATTTATCACATTAAAGTGTAAATATTTTTGATGTTCCAAAAAATATTTTGTTATTATTAAAACTTTTGTAGTTAGGGTTGGTATCAGAACCCTCAGTGAATCCATCCTTCAAATTACTCGCAAGTAGGAATGTTTCTCCAACATATAATTATGTTAAAATAAAATGTAGTGATTATGAGATACCCCTACGGTTTCAGCAGTAATGAGTGAAAAATTACTTTCGCGTTTAACGAGTGGAGTAGCATATGGTTGTGAGTTTTCTATAGGTCACAGAGCATTCCAGAAACTGAGTGCATCACAAAATGCGACTGGTACAGGATGAGGACGTTATATTGCGAAAAGCCATTTTCAAATGCATCTCCGAATTCAACCTAGGACGACGTTATAGTCACAGAGATTAAAGTGTGTAACCGACGCTTCAGAGCAGGGTTTGGAACTTATGATTCGTGATAACTTGTATGCAACTGTCGTCTATGTAACGCGAGTGTTAGGTTTGCTCTCCAGGAATCGTCTGCAATATCATGCATGAGAGGTTAAAATTTCATGTTTGTATCAAACGGATTCTCACTTGTTATCTCCACCCTAGAAAATGAACTATACGGGCTTGACATCATTTAATGAAAAGAGAAAATTCACTGCTTAGATCAATGGTTTCCTATTACTTTAAAGTTGTAGTTCTTTCTAATTTTGCATATTATAGGATAAATCATCATAGTCTTAGTTAAAAGTATATCTCTGTATATCAACATACAGAGAAAAATTTACAGAAAATGGTATGTGAAAAAGTCTTACTTTTTGTTTGGAGTTATTATTTGCATATCTGATTCAATATATAGTCTTAAATTAGGTTCTACCTTAGAAACCGAGTAAATTGTAAGTTATAAATATTGCAATATACGCACGAAATTTGTTCCACGTCTCACCAGAACCCCGCGAGCAATCTAATTGGAAACAGATATAGATGATTACTAGGGTCGAGTTGTGTGTAAGTTACCGCATGGGTTGAGCTTGGAGCGTCAAGAAAAATCAAAACCATTGCGATCTGCAAGTTGCAGTGGCGAAAGCTAGAATACTAAGTGTGTCATACATCTAAAAGAATATATCCATATTGTGAAAAATGGTGTAAACATGGCTCGGCGAGTAGAGTGAAGATCTCCCTACAGGACACTGGGGTCCTAGACAGTACTCGGACAAACGTGACCATCTGAAAAAATAATTTCAAGTCAATCATAGGTGTTATACAAAAAAGATCGAAGTCTTTAACATGTAGGAGGGTAAAATCCTGAGAAAGATTCATGGTCCTGAGAAAGAAGATGGGGTGTGTAAAGAACGAAGAAATAATGATTTCAGGGATTTATGTAAACCGAACTTAGAGGACACTATTAGAACAAAGGGGGTTTAATAGCTGGGATATGTCACAAGTATACAATACAATAGATACATTCAAATGCATGGAAAGTCACTCAGGGTCAAAGAAATAGAAAGACTTGGATAGAGGGTCTAATGGAAAACCTGGAGGTACTTAGCGTGAGAGGTTGGAAAAGGAAGACCAGGGATAGAAGAGAGTGAAAGATTGTTGAAGAGGAGGTCAAGACACTGAAAAGGCCGTAATGCCAATGAGAGAAGAAGCAAGAAGAATCACAGAGGTCGAAGCGATCAGTATACGTGAAGCTGGTCTATTAACATCCATCTTTTGCTGAGGTCTTTACGTTGAGGAGCTGGTTAACCATCCCAATAGTGTATCGTTCGATTGTGGGACAGTTTCACCTTAGTGAGTGGGCATCCTTGAAATATACCGCTATCTGAGGATGAATGTACGTTTCTTGAATGACAATACCCACTCTTCCACGGTATTGGAATATCTGTAGGTTAGTCACAACTGTTTATCTAGTTATTTCTATCTTTATGCGCGTCTGGCAAATAATTTGACCTTTACGACGTCAATCTACCAGTCTCCCCTATGTAGGCAACCGGAGATGAACTACGTTTGCCGCTAGCGTTGAAAGAGATGCGAAAGGATTAGGCAAATATATTTTTTTAATAAATTCTTCGCACAAACCAAGTCCAGTTTCTGAAAGAGTTCTCTAGTCCAGTCGAGTTTGAATAATGTTCCTGGTCATCACTGATCTGTATATTTCTCTCTATTCATCAAATGCAAAAAGAACGAATAAGTTTGGAGGTTTTGTGAGGGAGTCCCTAAATTTTGCCATAAGGTCCCTCTTGTATCCTTTTGAAAACCTATCGTGGCCATTCTACATATGCTTATCTCCACATTTTTCTTGGGTCTCTAACATCTCAATATAATCTAGCACCTCAATTTAAAATATTTGTTTATTACTTTCATTTTCAAGTACTAGGGGACTATAAAACATGTTCGTGATGATAAAGTACATAATGGTTTTAAAAAATTTCTATTTTATTTGCACGTTTTGCGTGACTAGAAAATTAAAGCAATCCGGAAATTTCTTCGTACGTACAATGTAACCTATGAGTACAAAACAAAGTTTTAGTTATCAAAACTGCATTTGTTACGTTGGCGTAAAATTCGAAGTCCATAAAGATCACGCTGGACGTGATGTTTTGATAACGTATGGATATTAGTCATGAACGTCTTCATGAACGTATGTATATTAGTCGTACGCAACACATTGTCAGTTGAAAATATTTGTATGATACGTGATCCGTAATGGTCGTGTCCCTATAATTACACTTACACAACTCCGCATTGTTGAAGCTGGACTCTGGAGTCGTTACTTTTTTTACTTCCAGTGACAGCTGTCAATATCTCCCACCTATTGAGATGGATCATCAGTGCCTCACCGTAAACAATATTTCACGCCGCTGGTTAATGAGGGAGAACATGGTGAGACCGTACGAACACAGACATACTCCTCTCGTAAAACAACTACGCTCCATTATCAAAGGAAAATATTTTGTGCATTTTGCGAGCAAAGCATGGGTTTGGACAAATATATATTGTCATTTGTTATTACACTTATCAGATTCTAAAAAGACACATTAAAGTTGGTAGCAACGGACAACTTTAACTGAAAAGTCTTGTCCATCCTGGCCCGGGTTTTTCTCAGATTTTTTTTTTCGGGAAAAGGCGAAATTCTTATACAGACTCTACAAGCACCTCTCTTGGGGTGGCGTCTATTGATATAATAAATGTCGCATTTAGAATTATTTGAATAATTACTATTTATAAACAATATTTACCAATTATACTACGTACTTGTGATTTTTTTTGTGTTTTATTAAATACACATGTTTTGTATTCATTTAATATTATAACATGTAGCGAACTACGTTTATTCTTATCTTAGGAGTGTGATGAAATGTTAAATCCGTCTCTGCGTTAGGGCCCTTAATTGGAATTGATGGGATGGTCCCTTACTTCCTTCTGAAGAGTAAAATAGTATTGTACTCCATGAGGTCATATTCCATGAGTTTGTAATTGGTTTCTTTATTGGAAATATGACATAATGAAAAAAAAGGCGCCGCAAATCTGTGAGTNTTTGTTGGAATAATTGAACAATTACAAGTAAGGAAATCAGTTTCTGTAAAGAAAGAAAAAAAATTGGTAAAATATTTCCTGTTATTTATAACTTTAATGTTATAATTTTTAGTTTCATTCTCAACTTTTAAGTACCAAGTTTGCGCTTCGATGTTAGAGCTCTGTTGGTTTTGTATTTCACTTTGGTTGGCAAAATAAATTATTCATCAATGTGAATATCGACTTCGATATGGAACCGCAAATGTTTTAGCAAGTCGCAAAAAGTGTCTCTTGACGCTTCAGATACAATCAATAATTTCGGGTAAAAATCTGACTGAACATGAATATTTAACATCTCTGTACTGAGGGATTTGATGCAGCCCCCAAATGTCTATGAGTTTCAGCTTTCCTCTCTCTTTATACTTCAAACTGAAAAGATAAAATAAGTGAGATATGCATTCCTCTACGTCTAATGTTATGAGTATCTCTCTTCAGATGATAATGTCATCCGGATACAACCTTGAATATCAATGAATAAAATATGTTTTTTCCCAACTTTTTTAATCAGATACCCGAATCACGTTGAAGTGGGAATGAGATTGTGGCATAAAAAGTATAAATCATGGAATTATATAACGTGGATGATTTCGGTTATAATGCAATACCTCAGAAAAGATATTCAAAATCATAATTTACTAATATTTCTAAATTTAGAGACAAAGTTTTTAAACATTGATGAATGTTATCCCTCTTTGAATTTGTTATATCAAACTCTGCGTTGTTGTCCATTTTTTTGGAACAATTAACAAATTTCGAATTTTGCCAAAATTTTCTTGTTTTTCAATTAATTTCATACTTTTTAGAAAATATCTAAAAGCGACGAATTTTAAATACAAAAGTAATTGCATAATCCTTTAATTTTGGATAATTCATTAACATATTAAAGTATTCCTTTCTTCCTTGTGGTTAGATTTCAGAGCAAACCGAAGAAGAATCATTTTCTCCAGTAAGGGAGTAAAATATGTATGATGGGCATGCTTACAAGTACTTACAAGGCTCGTAATTATTACATCCTAAAGCAATAACTATATCATAGCAAATATTTTTTCTTCATGCTACAGATAGGCTAATTTACTATTACCGGAATTGAATAACTAGTAGTGGAGATGAGGGATAGCTGCAACCGGAATAAACAGAACACAAATTTCTCGGTATTCTTGTATACTCACGGGGCAGGTCAAGCGAATGCGGAAAGGCGGGTTGCTTTGGGGCAATAACAGACGAAAAGTATAAATATGACAACGCAGCTTCGTGAGTGATAGTGACTACGCCACTAGACCACAATGTGGTCATGTTTACGTGGCTTGGTATTGTTCTCTAGGCTATAAGTTCTCACGAGGGTAGAGGGGTGCGATGGAGCTGTTACTTGAATGCAGAAATTATTGCATGTATATCAAATACCGCGGAAATTCGATAAAAAAAAGAAGGCTTATTGTACATTTGAAAACTATATAGAGAACTTACATAAGATAAAATAAATTTTAAAAGAAAATATCATAAATTAACCAATTAAAATGAAGCAAAGAAATACATAAGGAGCGTAACCAAATATGATGAGGAAAGTCTCGTAACGTCAACAAAATTGGAAACGAGAAAACAAAAATAAAGACTGTGTAAATGTAAATAAATAATATAATAAATAAATATCAATATTTTGAAACCGCTTACTCAGAAACATAATTAGAACGCCATGACTGAGTTAACTCTGTAGAAAATCCTAAACCGCCATTAAAACAAAATATGAGGCTCTTTTACAAGCGCAGCCAAATTTTAATTCTAAACTTTCGTTCGTATCCATCATTTTGATAGTGAGTTATCGAGTGGAGAACAACGTTCCCAAACTCCGGATTACTGAAGAAAGTTCCATTATACTTTGAGAATTGGATCTCCTAGACTGAATTCATTACGATCCGAAAATATCTCAATATATTTGTTCTTGACGATTACAAATTCTTCTTCACACATCTTATTCAATCGGAATGTACGAATAGATTTTCTGAAATTGTGTATATAGGATAAAGGATAATTTCGATTTTTGTGTGGATCTGATAATTGTATAGATAATTTCGAAATTTCCATGTACAATGTTTCGGCTTTCACAACTCTTTGCCTCAAAGGATAAAGAAAAAAAGTTATGTTCGTCAAGTCAAAGAGCAATGATGGGTTCGATGACATTAAATTGAAATGGCCTCATATGAAGCATCACAAAGCCTCCTTTGTGTGAGGGAGCCATAGTTCGCTGTTCTCGTCAGTGCTAACCGAAGACACTAAGGAACTTCATAAAGTGTAAGCGACCTTCTCAGTGTGTCCAGCATTTGACCCCTTTCAGAAAACAATGATCACCTCACTTCAACATGAACCGCTCTTTGACATCAAAGAGGCTTGCTTGATACGGCATGGCACAATATACCATCAATAACCCGATTTCCTAATAGGTGGCGCACATAACAATGGTAGAATTCAAGTGTTTGCTATGGTGGGCATCGTGGGAGTTTTACAAGAGCGGAGAAAGCCGCTGCCCTTCATTTGATGGAACAGAAAGTTGATTCAGTCAATCTTAGAAATGTTGAATGAAATAAATATATGTAAATAAATTTAAAGTCAAAAAAGCAGTTGCGAACTGCGTGTAACCACGTGGAGGACAATAAACTAATTTACTCTCTGGAAGCAAGCAAGGTACCATCCCAACCATTCCGATCAAGGACCCTGAGGCAGAGGCGAATTTAATTTCAGCACACTCCTATGATAAGTAGTTCGGTACATGTTATAATATTAACAGAATACCAACAAATTTGTATTTAATAAAACACAAAAAAAGTTATTTCACAAGTATGTATCAAACTTTAGATTATTAGGAAAATATCGATTAGAAATCCGAATTATTGAAATAACTCTCGATTCAAGATTAATTATTACAATAGACCGCCACCGTCTCTAGACAAGAACCTTGAGAACCTATATTTAAAATCCACCTCTACCCAAAGGAAAACCAAAGAAAAACTCGGGTGGCAATTATTGGTATGGGTGACGAGTGACAATTATTTAGTATTAAGCATTGCAACTATAATCAAAAATTCAAAAGAATATTGGATGAACTGTATCGGCAAAGAATTGTGGAATGTCATATATTTAAAAGATACTAAACGACTCAAATTCGGATATGAAAGCATCCTAATATATCTAGAATAGTCGAATAGTGCTTAGCCATACATTTAATATTCAATATATTCAAGAAATATACCAACGATCATTTCCAGCAAAAACACCAGCTCATGGACTGCAAAAATTTGCAAGTAATTCGGGCACATATTTAGTGACATGTTTCATCCAAATAAAAACAAAACAGAAATCGATTTTAGAGCAAAATAAATTAATTGCATTCATGCACTATCTCCATTTGGGAATTGGTGGACAAATTCGTACAATGATTTTACTTGACAAAACATTAATACGATGAATAGTTGATTTACGAATGTGGTATTTTCGAATAAAAATAATACCAATAAATACAAAAAACTATTGTAAAAATGAATGCGATTGTATACGTATTTGTATGCAGTACTTGAATTGTGAATGGACAGATAATCACAGCTTATGAAAAGCGTGTTACGTGTTTGAAGTCCGTTTTCAAGTTAGTCAGAGCTCAAATTTCGCTTCATTTTCAAAGCACTAATTCAGAGGGTTGTTATTTAATTAACGTCTTCTGTTTCATCAAAATAACACTAATGTACCAGAAAGTGTGTTCAATGATCAAATTTCATGTTATGACATAATTATCGACGATTTCAGTTCTTTGCTTACGCTTTTAGTCCTTATTTTGTTATTTACTACGTGATTCTATTATTGCATATTTGTGTAGAAATTTAATTTTTTCTTCTCTCATTTAGAACTGGCAACCCCTACGCTGCCAAAAAACCATACAAATAAAAATAATGAAGTTTTTTAACTATTGAACTTTTGATTGAAAACTATCAATACTTTTTGACAACCCAAGTATGTCCATTCTCCTCTCTGTTAAAGATACGCAATCACATATCATGCAAATCATCAATTCTTCGCCCAAACATATTCAAAGAGTAACGAATCGAAAGCTCTACCCAGCCAACACCTCTCATGGTTTGGAGAAAACGTTCAAATAGATGAAACTGACACAATTTTAGTCTCTTTATTCAATACCTGAAAATACATATCTATATTTTTTATACGTCGGCGTAGATCACTCGTAAATAAAACGTAGGACGAATATGGGACATAATTTTTTAAATGTGGTATTAGAGATTATTTTGGGTTGAACTTAAAACTGAAAAGACAAAAAATAAAATTAACGTGTATTGTGTATCGCACCCTTCACTTGAAAATCTTTTAGTTTGGTAATTACAAAAAAGTAGTCTTTCACTCTCGGGAGTGATGTTTTATGAAATTTAAAACAATATTTACTCTACTCTCAGCAACAAACGAGAGATATTAAGTGACACGAAAGTTTTGAACATTGATTAGGTCATGTCCGATGTGTTTAATAATTATAGGCATCAAATTCTCCTCTTTCTCTGCTACGAGTTATAATTTATGAAATTGTGTGAGGTATTGAAGTCTGTAAAATACGTTCTATAAATGAGACACACAGTTACACTTGTCCATTCATTCACTGATGTAAATTATGACTCAAAACTAGGGAAACTGGTTTCAGGGCTTATTTGAATTTCCCAAGCAACTATCAGGGAATGGATTCTAACTCCTTAACTTTCTAAAATAAAGAAAATATATCAAATTAACACTTTCCTTCACTATTTTAAACCTTTAAAAAATTAAAAATATTTAAAACTATGAAGTTCCCGAAAGTGGGAAAATATATAAAATCGTACGTTAACAAAATCAACGCAATTACCACTTTAATTTTGGAAATCTCTTAGATTGCGGTGAACCTCACCGCCAGGTAACAGATTAATTATGTTACGTTGAATGAAAATTGTTACGTTGATATATAATTATGTTACGTTGATTGAAATTATGTTACGTTGAATGAGGATGGAAGACGGACCCAGGAGGCGAACGGGATGGCGCAGTCGGAAAGCGCATGAGCGCGCTGTGCTCAGGTCACGGGTTCGAACCCCGGTCCCGTCTCCCATTTTCATTCAACGTAACATAATTTTGGATTCTAAAACTGTGTAACTTATCACGAATATAGTATTGATACATCATTCAACCCATCCAATTATCTACATATCACTTTAAAATATGGAAATATCACCATTCAAGAGCAATAAATAAGAGTTTATAAAACATTATATAACAAATATTTTTTAAATCTTCAAATTAAAATATGTTTTTCTTCTCTATCTGCAGGAGAATCTCATACTTTCACTTTGAGTGGATTTTGGAATACAGAAATCTGAAAATTTATTTTATTTTGAAAGCGGAGCAAACTACGTCACAAAGAATCGTTGAAAAATCCTGGTCTTGACTAAAACCGATGATTCCACGAAAAGTGTTCGGGAAGCATTAAGTGTAAGAAAAAACAAAAGTAAATAGCGCTGAAAAAGAATTCAAAGTTTCATAAACTACTCCAAGTTACAAACGTTCTCGATATTTTTTAATTTTGCGTTATCGTAACTTATGTTCTCCAGTAACCTGATCCAGTACGCACACATAAATATTCGTTGAGATTATACAGAATATAACCCTGAGAACCCGTTAAAACTCTCTGACAATTTACGAGAGAGGGTAAAAATTGGAATGGAGATTTGCGTGTCTAAAAATGAACAGAAAGTTATCACTGTAATTTGAAATGTCGTTAAAATCTGCATATCTGAAAGGTTTGCGCTCAAATGATTCTCGTTAGTGAAAACTTAATTAGACGGGAATCAGTTTACTAAATTGGTTAATTATAGAAAATAATTATTCTGTTAACACTTTCACATCTCCAATTACGTGGCAATAATTTCACATTATTAAGGTCATTTTAGAAGGGAACTAAAAAGGTTTTCCAAAATATTACTTACCTAGAACGAGCAAATAAAAATGTTTGCACATCTTTTAAGGATATTACATAATTGTTCACTATAAATAAACGAAGGTTTTAATGGTCGGAATGATCAATAAGAAAATTATTCATTATATTTAAGAGCGGTTGTTATTTTCACGATTCACTATGACATTTGTATTACGTAGGAAAATAAATTCTATTAATTAACCGAACGTAAACGCCTAAAATAAAAATTATTTTTTTCGTTTTGAACCCATTATTCTCCCTACATTTTAAAGAGTGTCCTACATCGTAACCAGTCTTGTCTTTAGTCCAAGGATTTAACACCATCTTTTCCTAGTTCATCGGGACCAGCTTCTAAGTGCAATATGTTTTTAGAAAAACATTCTCACTATCTTTACAACTTAACAGACGAAGTAAAAAATAAATGCTTTATTTAAAATGGGGCACAAATTTGTATAAAAAACCTTACGCTCAATAACGTTTCTCCACAATTGGTTCCAAAAATGCAATAATTTCAAAGAAACCGTGCGACCGTCTGGTACGGTGACAAGATGTAGATATTGGACTCCCACATTTTTATTAACTCTACATGTGGGAGTATGTGTTCTGCACGAATTTCTATCGCCCTTATTGAAATGGTCAAGATGCAAATTATCAAACCAAAAATGCATAACAAACCAAAATTACAGGGAACAGAATGAAAACGAGATATGTAACAATGTAAAGTAATGTGCCATTTCTGGTAACACCTCATCAGATGAAAGAATAATTGAAATGTTAACGATCTGTGATGGTTTCCATTTTATTTGCTTACCTTTAGTGAGAGCTTTTTGGATGTAATTTTTTCTCCACTGACACTATGTTTTGGCATTGTTAAGGCCTCACAATGATCTATAATTGATCGGAATAGCTGTAGAGTTCAAAATAACCAAATTAAAAGATCTCCTTTTTTTCACTTTAATATAAAATAAATACTGCACGGAACAAATGCTGCTAAAATTAAAATGCGATACAATATTCAGTGGTAGATCCAGGATTTTACGAGAGAGTTATCCCTCCGGGGTACACGAGTACGAAAACTTTGGTGTAAAATGATGCAATTTTAAGTCAATTTACGATACTATAAGAATATTATTTTACAGCTCAATGCAAATATTTGGTTCCCAAACCAAAGAAGATTTATTCTTTATGAAACAGAATTTACTACTGATTAGGTGTGTTGGGGTGGGAGGGGGGGGGGAATTGAGCCCGGAAGCCTCCGTTCTTAATCCTTCTCGGCCAAGAATGACACGTGCACACTGCTCGTTTTGAAGTGTGTAACTCCATGAACGTTTCTATTCAAGATAATATGACACTCATCACATCTCCTAAGTGTGACGTCAGTGGCGTGGGCCGATCTCAACGCCTTATTCGGACGACGGGCTCGTGTGTGCGCGTGCGTGGAGCAAGCAGGCAAGCAAGCATTCTTCCAGTTCGCATGTCATGGCGTTGCGGAGGCGAGGGAGATCTGTCGCTGGCGCGCGGCTGTGATTCAAGGTTCCTTCCTGCCCACTTGCGAAGAGAACACGTGGCGCGTGGCGGAGCGGACGTGTAGGAGGAGGACGAACCAGAAACGTATTAAAGTAATGAATTGATTGTACAATTCTTTAATGTAAGCTTCAAATGAGCTTTTGGAACTTCAGATTCAAGTAATATACAATACGATATACAGGAAGAAAAGGGGAATGTGCGGTTTTGGATGGGGAAAGGATTGAAAAAAATAATAAATTGAAAAAACAACAACTTAAGAACTAAATTGATTTTCTTTTGGCAAATACGTTGGGACAGAACAAAAGATGGGAGAATTTTATACGACATTTTAACTGATTTGACGTATGTGGAAAAACAAAAAGTGGTGCGGTCCAAATAGGAGTGTGCTTAAGTGGACATGGGAATGTGAAAGCATATCTGTGCAAAATAGGCATCGTGAAAAGTAGAAATGAAACTGTAACACATATATAGTTTGACTTCCTACAACGATGCAGCACGGGGAAGATTGGTGAATACACTCAAAAGAATAGGGAGTTTTAGCTTAATTAAAATATTCATTGAAAATCTCATTGAACATTAGAAAACCTTGGAAATGAAAGAAATTTTTAAGTGAAAAAAGGAATGTTAAAAGTCAAGTATTAAGACACTTCTAATAAGACTAGAAAAAAAATTGCCCTTCTCTTCTTGGGCAAGGTCCAGAATGAGTGGACAAATTGCTAGAGAAACCAAATCTAACGAAACTTACGAAAAGAAGGAGAAATTATAGAGAAGAAAGTACAACCCGGAAAATGACCCAGTGTTGAGGAACCGGGATAGAGAAAGAAAGAAAAAAAAGGAAATGAAGAACCCTGGGAAAAATAACATAATTTGTAGCGAATAAAATTATTCTAGACAGCAAATTCATGGAAACTTCCCTTAACGGACACTTCGCAATAGCGGACACTATTTCATTATCCGTCATTTTATTCTACGTGAAACTTAACTTCCCGAAAATGTACACTTCTCAAAAGCGGACACATTTTAGGGTCCGTTATAGAGAATTTTCACTGCTTAACAAAAACGAATTCTTCTTACGGTAGTTCCAATATGTCATCCATTCAAGAGATAAATTAACAGAATTGAATTAAGCAGAAAGTGTTCGTTCTTCGAAACCACTTATTGACTAATATGAAACTTATCATCATAACAGAGCCTTTTATCTTGAGTTATATTCTGCAATTTTCCAGCCAATTGAATTTCTTTGATCAGTATCAAATATTTTCATTTTGAACTCTTTCAAACTCTTCATGAATCCCAAGGAAAAACTTAGATTCCATCAAATATAAGTTCTTTTACAGAGTCAAGCTCTTGGAGCTGTGAGACGAACTGTACCTATATTGGCGAATACTGAACAATGGCTCCCACAAAAATAAAAAAGTGCTTAGATCATTTGTAAACACTTATAGCTGAATTGATGGTATTTAGTACGTTGTGGGTTTTGGTCAGTCTTCTTCAGATTGTAAAATCTATTTAATACATTAAAACAAAAAAGAATGAATCTAAATAAAGTGATTCCTGAAGAAATGTTTTTTTTTTCACTATGCCTTAATCATTTCTTTTGAGTAATGAGTAGGTAGTATCTCGTAACATGTAAACGTCTCTCGGAACGAGAGTGTTTCATCCATAAGCTGTAAATTCGAAGTACTATCAACTTTGTATGCAAATTTCATTTACATTGATTGACAGAGAATCACATGGAATGGATACGTTCATCTGGGAGAGCGTGTTTTGTTATCTTTCGAGGAATTTTTCATGCCCTTGTTCATTTTATATTTCAGCATCAATCAACTCGCATCGGTTGGCGTTGTGTTTGGGACATGACAGGAAAAACATCTAAATAGATTGCGAAATCCTACAAAAACCCACGGTATAAGAGAATTAAAAAAAAAATGAATGTTTGACTTTGTAATGACAATACTGGAGAAAAAGAGGCGAATGATCTAGGGGCTTCACAGTGAGTTCAATTTCTTTTTGCTTGTAAGATTAATATTCAACGCAAATAAAAAAATGTAGTACAATGCTTTCAAAACATGTGAGTAAAATTGGTGGGATAAGGGATCTGATGAAACATGAGAATGAAGGACGAAAGTAGAGACAGCGGGTGTTAACAAATCTGTCAATAAAGCGCATCAAAAGATAAATATATATGGCAAAGAAATGAATGAAAGAATATTGTGGGACTTGTGATGTCACAGTGAATAAATAAGGCGGTCAAGACCAGGACCGAAAAAAATGAAAGCAGAAAACCGTACGAGTAAAATTCGAGGCAATGACAAGTCGGACAATAATTACTTAATATGACAATTAATATGTTGGCAAATAGAGATCCATTATCACGATTCGACTACCAATCATTTATAAAACAACTTAAGAGAGCTATAGTTAATTTAGATATGTCTATTGAATCAGGGATTCAGTAATTGAGTACGAGTTGTAGGTCTGAGGCATTCTCGCCTTCGTTCATTATGTACTCCACCTAGAGAGCTCAGAGGAGAATCTAATAATTCATTAATGGTAAGTGGGTTGTTTGCGAATATCAGCACAACCGCATTTCATTTCACCTATTAGAGCACAAATACAAACACTATAGGAGTATCATGCATTTATCGTCATATCTCGCAAACACCCTTCTAATTCATTGAATACGTCTGAGCTGTATTTTAGATGTCTGGATGCCTTTTCATACTGATCTACCTCAAATAAACCATGTAAACATATTCCATGGAAGAATTCCATGTAAACATATTCCATGGAAAGAATTCTATCATGTCCAACATACTGTTACTCGTAGTTTGCAACAGCTTTTTTGACAATAAAGTTTATTTATTAATTTGTTTATTCATGATCTCTCTAACATATCTTAAACTTGATCTATTTTTAATGTTAGAACCGGAGATTTCTTAAACATGTCAAACTTTCTCCTCATATTTCAAATTTCTTCATTGAAGAAAAAGAAATTTTATCTTTTATCAATGTTGAAGTTTAGAATCGAAATTTAAATAATTCGTCACGAAGTGATGATTTTCTGGGAGAGATAATGAGTGCACTGAGAAGACGAAAAAAATGCGTCCGAATCTCGCCATAAAACTACGTTTGCTTAAGATTTATTTTCCTTTTCCAACCTTTCTTCAAACGACGTCGATAAAGAGCATTGCTCCTCTTATGCAATACCCTTTAATATAGTCTTATGCAATAATATATATAGTCATGAGAGGACTTGAGTAGTAGTAACTAGTTTTGATCAATCTAAAACTACAAGCAATACAGCACCAAAATATTCCGTTGTCCAAATTGTTTGTCTCGTTACACCTTTTGAGAAAACATTACGAAAAAGAACAGCATGGCCATATCACTCTAGCAATTTCAGAAGAATACTTGTGCGCTTCGTGTGTGGCGGATGGGTTACACAGAGTTTTCACGACCCATAGATCTGACTCATTGTTCGCGAATCGCACCTACATACTCCCCACTGTTGTGCATAACAGGGAAAACAAAAGAGACCCGACGGAAGAAAAGGAAGAGGAGTAAAGTGGGAGCGAGAGAAATGTTGGGAGAAGTGAATGCGAGAGGCGGAGAGGGAGGAGGAAAGCATGAAAATAGAAGCAGGGTGGAGCGCGCGCACAATAGGAAGCTCTCACCAGGGATCACTGACGCAGCGGAGAAAGGCGAGCGCGTGGGCAATCATTGAGAGAAGCAACCGTAGGCGGCAGCAGCAGCAGACGCAATGCGGAGACTTGGGAGAGAGGAAAAGTGGGTGCTCAGAGACGCTAGATGCGAGCATCTGGTGAGTCAACATCGGATCACAATAAAACAATGCGAAAGAATCTATTATGAAAAGGAAAATTAATACCTGTCACTAGAACGATTCAATATTAGTATCTTTTGCACAAGGCAGTCTAACTTCCATTTCTATGTTAACTGAGCTATTTTCAACTTTTACTATTGTCATTAATTTAGGAGTTATAGATTGCAATACTGCGTCAACGTTTGATACATGTAGATAACAAGTAAAACATGGAAGAGCGAGAATGCAACACGCTATACTTTCTCTCTCTCTTAAACTTTCTCAACTATCTACTCTCGAGGATACAATAAAGGACTTTCAAGTACAGAGGATAGGTTTCGTGAATAGTCTTCCGTGATAGGAAGAGATTCTAGGTAGAAGAGATTAGCGTCAACTGATTACACTATTTCAATTGCAACAGGCAAAACCAGCAAATGGTTTCCACCCCTTCCCTAAGGGTACGAGGAATGCCTTATCTCACCGTGATTTTTTTACTGTATAGTCATTTATCTGTGTACCGAGTTTGGTTGAAATTTTATTTCGTCCGATAATTTTATATTAACTTTATTCCTTCCATAAATGTTTTTCTGTCACTCATGAAGGAAAATTGTGCAATTTTCGTGAATTTACTTTGTTTTTACAGCACCTCAAGAGGGAGAACGGAAAGGGCATACCGGAAACAAGCAAAAAAAAGTTATTGTATTTTGTGATTATCTGCAAATAACCGTAGCTAACGAAACCCATGGATCGTAGCGGCAGTACTGGCGAGACTGGCAGCAAGGACTACGTTTATTCAATTCAATTCAAAAGAGCTTCATTTTAACAAAAAAATATATACAATATATATGGCGAGGCTTAATACCTGTGCGCCTTACAGAAGCCCTAAAATGTACCTTGGGCTGTGCATACTACGTGTTTGTCTATCTATAAAATGAAATATAAATTCTGTTTGTTATTAATTCATCTCTGTATTGTATTTATTAAAATTGATGGATAATGATCGTATACATTGAAAGTCAATGCATTAGGAATTATTAAACAAATTTAATCAATACTGTGACTCAACCTTAAGAAAACCATTTTATTCTTTGATATAAAATTGGTCTAAACATTTGCGCCATAATATATTGAAATAAGCTATTCAAAGAACGAATCAAAAGCATCCAAATACGTTACACGTGTTATGGTCACGTGACTAACAGTACAACACGGGTGCCAGTGGCTGCATAGGAAAAATGTATATATGTGATCAACATAGAGATTCATTCTTTCAGAGAAATATCTCAGCACAGTTTCTTTACCTCATCACCCTGACCGATTTTCTCATCAAGAAGACAATATGATTTTCTCGTATACGCCTGGCCTAGTATCATCGATACCTTGCGGAAACGATCTCTAGGTTTACTGTATAAATTTTCCTGAGACACGACTATTTGTTGAAAAGTATGCACGACACAAACACAGTATTACATACATATCAGTATGCAGAGACAAGGAGACTGGCAACAGTGAAGACAAATGAATAAATAATACAGAACAGTTATGTTTTGGCAGTGAAGACACCGAGGTAAATGACTAGCGGGCATGCCCCGCGGCAGAGACATAGCCAGGATTTTGATAACGGGGAGAGGGTCTCGGGTGTAAATGTATTATCGCTTACAAAGATTCGTATTTTATTTTTATTATGAATGTTTCTGTCTATATTAAATACGTTCCAACTCAATTATTGATACACGCATTGAATTTAAAATCCTTTAAAATAATTTAACTTCGGTAATGTGTTATTTTTTGGAATAATTTATCAAGAGAATAGGGACGTTCTTTGAATACGTCGTTGCTCTCTGTCTACATTCACGTCAGTGTAGGGGTCTAGTACTTTCTTGATACCGGGGGAACTTCAAACATATATTAAACGTAATAAAGTTCTCAGTGTCAATTTTGTAAAGAAATCACCAAAACTTTATCACATTATACGATTTGTAACTATTTCAAAATTTATATCACGCACCTTTTCCATTTGTTGTAACAATTTTCTCTAATTTTTTTAATCGTTCTTGAAAAATTCTCAGTAATAAACCCATCAGAGGTATTATACCCGTCAGAGCTTAAGTATCCCCAAAAATAATTTAAATAATACTTTGCACCATTCCCTATCCAGTGGTGATGAATTGTCATTCCTTTACGGCGCAGAATTTTGAATTATTTGACTTGGGTTTCTGTGGCAGATCCAGGATTTGATTTTGGGAGGGGCCCATAATGAGAAGTACTTGGTTTTGCAGGTCTCTCCATCGAAAATTTTTGTAATTACGAAAAACTTTTTGAATCTGCAATTTAAAACATTCCTACACATAAATAACGCATTAACTTAAATTGCGGTTTCCATAAATAACCCTAAAAAATTACGTTCTTGAAATAATTCTTGTTTTAACCAAATGCTTACTTCGTTTGTCCTATGAAGTCGTTTTTTACGCATTTTCTTAGATCGTCTTGTCGCTTTCAACAAAAATCCTTTTTAAGTAAAAAAAATTCTTTTATTATTACTATTTCTACTTCTTGCCTTGCTTGATCTGTCACTGTTGGGAATATCGTTTATTATCATTAAGACAAATAATTATAAATAATAACGTTAAGATTGTAATAACTTAAGGGGTATTTGCAAAAATTATTCACCAAAAACTGTGGAAAATACTGTTCGGAACTGGCAACCGCATCACGTGACTGAAGACAATGCAACCATTGTCAAAGAAAGAGTCAAACGACGATTTAAATTTATCAACAAATATTAAAATCACAAAATAATTGTCCTCGTCCAACTGTAAAAATTAGGAGAATTTTTATTTAATTAATAATTCAATCTACTTTGGTGAACAGTAGGGAAATTGACTTCAGTCAACGCGGATATAATACCTACATTGGCTAAAGGTAATATATTGAGGTCTCCACTGCATGGGGTTGTATATTACATAGGGTTCTCTTCTGATTATTAAGGTTTATTACTCTGGTTTCGCTTCGAAGGCAACCGCCACAGTATTGTCTCAGCCGAGTCCTCATCAAACTACAAACATAACAATCTCACATGTGTGTCTGGAGGGTACTGTGGTCGATACTCGCTCACTGATCGAAATGGCCTCGGGAGTTCCAGCTCTAATAATAATTGATTCTAATTACCTCTCGTGTTACAACCACGGGCGTAGTAGTGATGGAATAGGCTTAACCAACCATGCGCCTTCTTCCTTTCAACAACAATAATCAAGAATGTTTGCTGATTCAACAACAACAAGCAAGAATGAAGCTCTCATGCGTTTATGTAAACTATGCGTTTATGTAAACTCAACTTTCAAATTATGCTTCAAATTCTTTTAGAATACCCCTGAATGTTCGGTAAGTTCATAAAAATCTCTCTTAAATCATACATCGTATACCGTGCGGAACACTTATACAAAAATGCAAAAGCAACGTTAATTGACAACATACATTAGATCTGAATAACCTTTCCTCAAGTATAAAACGGTGAAAATATTTAGTATGTGCAGAGCAAATTTAGATATTTTATAGTATATATGTATAATGCTTATAATACTTTAAAATACCAAACATATTCAAATTGTTTTGTATTACCTCCATTCAAAACATAGTTTGCAAAGGAATTTCAATTCTTGATGAACCTCTGAGAAAAGTTTTTAAGACCAAAATTTGCACAACTTTCAATTGTGTAAAAGTTTCCTTTAACTTTTCCGAAAATAAATAGTTAAGTGATTGAAAATTATGAATGTCTCAACTGCACATAAATGAAGCTCTTTTTTAGACTTCAGAATTTTCCATTATTTCAAACACATTTGTTTTTGAGACTTGAATTTTTTTCTGAATTTTTGAAGAACATTTGAAATGCAAGTTAAAAGAAGAAATATTGGTTCTTGTGAAGTAACTTTTAAACATTTAACGTCTTGTGGATTATTTTCCAATACCATGCTGTCTACGCACACTTTCCGCAATCAAAACTTTACTGATAAAGGAATAAAGGCAATGACGTAATTGATCGGGTATGTAGGGGGAGAGAGTTTTGCAAGACAAGCACCCTATGCTAATACAGAAGAAAATCATAGGTATACGATATTCTCGCTCATCTTCTTTATATATTTTACAATCACTGCTGGAAACATTATAAGTCTCATTTTGAAGGACAGTTAAAGAATAGACGCTCTTACTTCTTATCATTTGCTAGCGATTGGGTAAGAATTTGTTCTTGCTCTAATGTGGTACAAATAACAGACACTCCATATAACTAAGTGTGTTTACAGTTTTTAGAAAAATCCTTGTTTGGAGAAAGTTTATTCATGGATAATCTTACTGTGTAATCTTTGATTAAGATAGAAAGTGGTATAGTATGTTGGGTATATAGAAAATTGTAATTGTACACACCATCGAGTCATGAACTGCACTTTGAAATCTGTTTTGAAATAGATTAATTATGTTATATTAAATGAAAATGGGAGGCGGGACCGAGATTCGAACTCGGGACCTTGAGTTTAACGCGCTCATGCGCTCACCAACTGGGCCATCCCGTTCGCTTCCTGGCCCAGTCTACCATTAACATTCAACCCGAGACCCAAAGACCTCTGATGTGGTCTCATAGAGACTACGCTCCTCAAATGAGGCGACTCCCTTAGGAAGTACTGTGTTTTGGGTCGTATTATCCAATTCTGGTTCACAAACACATAGAAATCTATTAAATTTTTGTGAACCTCACCGTCAGGTAACAGATTATTTATGTTATGTTGAATGAAAATGAGCATGAGCGCGTCAAGTTCAAGGTCCCGAGTTCGAATCTCCGTCCCGTCTCCCTTTTTCATTCAACATAACATAAATAATCTGTTACCTGACGGTGAGGTTCACAAAAATTTAATAGATTTCTATTTTTTTTTAATACTTTGAAGGTATTAAATACTCTAAAATCGTATCTCATAATGATGTGATTAATAATTTGTTAGAAGGAATGAGTTTTATTTAAAGGAAGTCCATGTTAAAATCAAGTACGTACGCCGAATAGTCCGTAATGTATATAGACGATTTCAGATATGTTACATAACGTATCCGTAAATAAAGTAAAGTATAGTTTGCCTTTTTGTTCGTGACGGTCTTGTTGTCTAGTCACGTGAGGTGGGAGATCAAGGGAGAACTTCCTACCTCGATTGGTTTTGTTTGTACATACGACTTCAAGAGAACAAAATCGATCGGATGTGCGAGCAGAATGTATTGTGACGCACACGCTCCCAACCAGCTGTGAGGGGACCGCCACGACGCAAAGCTCCTTTGAATGAGTAATTGCCCTCAAAGCTTCGTAAAGAGACTTCCAGGAATTCTATTTATACTACTTCCAATCTTCTCAATCTAGAAGCGTTTGCGTCGAACGTAAATTTGTTTCTCTAGAAGAGCTTCACGTGGAAATAACCTTAACTATCATGTGAAATTATAGTCATTGTCTAAAGTGGAATGAGTTCAACATCCCCTCTTACTTTACTAATTTTTATAATATTTTCATGAACAAATCAACTGATCAACGGCAAAGAAATGAGCAGTTACTTTAACGTACTACGTAGCAACGTTGATACATTTTTAGTTCGTTCATAATACTTCTGTGTTGGTTAAGTAGACATTTATTCTTCTTGTAACATTTCAGTAACGTATATACTAATAATTCATCTAATAATAAACAATAATGAAGTTTCATGGCTGTTTCATTTACGTTTCCATTCGAAACCTCTTTCAGAAGGAATAGTCAAATGAGACGCAGCTTAGTAACCTTGATGTAAAAAGAAGAAAAATAAACAGAGAAAACTTATATATCCAGTATATCAAAAAATTACGCATCTCTGTACGCCGAATGTGAGCTAAGAAACATTGCCTTTGGCTCCTAATACGTTATTCGTTCTATATTTTTACCACGGTAATTTATGTTACAATTTGATTTTTTTACCCATGTATAGCTACGAATAAGTCTGTTTTATCCATGCTTCTAGTCTAACCTGATAGTGTAAACTACTACATATTTTTATGGAATATTCAACAGATTTTCTATCAACCAAGTTTTTAGATACATTTAGTAGTTTCAGAAAATAGAAAATAAATGTTTTCAAACAATTGGTTGATATATAAATAAACTGCAATAACACATTTTGTTGAGAATGGTTCATATAGAAATTTAATTTTATATGATATGCTACAAAGATATAAGACAGATGGACACTGTTTGGGACAGGAAAGTAAAATAATAACAAAGAATAGTATTCGCAAACCTAATAATCTGTTTGGTGTTTCCTCGCTTATAAGATCGGGAGAAGGTACTTCTTATGGTGTAAAATACGACTGGTGCGTTGTCGCCAGTTCCTTCCATATTGAATTTTTTATAGAACAACCCACATTCATCACATATACCCACGTTCAGCACCTGTTCACCGCCTTTAATATCGCGAAATTTCAGGTCGATGTTTGAATGTGCATAGATCCCTCAGAAGCACAATTTTGATTTCCTGACTTCGTGATTCAATGCTAGTATCTTCTTCTGGTGTTAACCCCAAGGACCATATCTGCAGGTGTCTCAATTCACCGCCACAGCACGAATAACACAGCGACTCGCAGTCGCTGTAATGTCGTGGTCGTATCACAGTCATATCCATGTTTCGTGGTCACGTTCTGCCCGTCTCTCTCTCTCTCACCACACACACACACACACACACACACACACATATATATCGACATAATCCGAATTGCAACCAGCCTAGCGAACAACGCAGATCAACTTTGAAATCCCTATTCAGTTCATCATGAACATCATTTTACTATTAAAAATGATTTTGTTTCTCGCTTGTGTTTTTAACATTGACAGACATCCCAGAAAGAAGTCAACATGCTGCACCAACCATTCCCAGTTCACGGAAGGTGGAGCTCGGCGTTTTCTTGGTTTCGGTACAAGTATGAAGAAATGCCTGCATCACTTTCCGACCACATCCATTCATAAACTTTTAAATTTATTACAAATCTATGATATATAATTAAATGTTTGTCATACACAAAAAGAGAGATTTGGCGTATTTTGTTCTTATTAACTTGAACACCGTTTAATGATCTTTGCTAAAATGAACTTAGACAAAAAAGATGACTGTTTGTTCAGCCCTCTTTAAACTCAACTCTTGCCTTTTTGTAGCACAAAATTTTCTAGTACATAAGTAATATTCTAAGTGAAATATTTTTATTATGTTCGTAAGTAATTATATAATGATTAGGATGGATAATTCAATATTTCAATACCTATTGTATTATTTACATATTTAATGAGGTAACACATTCAAAACTTCATTTGCTTTGTTAAATTTTTGCCACGTTCAATCTTTAAAGAAATTCTACATCTCATTAATATCTTTCATTTCAGTTTAATGTCGCAACTTTTCCGGAAGTAGCAGCTTTACTGGAAGTTTTTCTACTAATCTTAAGTGTTTCGATCACCAAAATAAGATCAATATTATTTCTATGATTATTTGCAATGAACAAAATTGACTAAAAATACTCATTTTAACAAGCGTTGATTTTCTTAATTAATTTTTCATATATGTTGTAGAGAAAAGTATTTTTATCTGCTCATACCACATTATTTTCAAAGAAATTGAAAATAAGATTCTTCATTGAAATTAACATAACTTTTTGAATGTATTTTATTACCACGGAAGAAAGCGCGAGTTAAGTTCTTCAGAGTTTCCACTTACGAGTTTGTAGCAAGATATTGTCAAGCCTCCAAGAGCAAGGAACAAACAAGCAGTTCTCACAAAATTAAATTTTTGCAATTATAAGTAAGCTTAATATCTAATTAAGTTGTATTCTTCAGAATGTTCCATAACATTTATATGACTGAATTAATAAAGGGAGATATCATGAATAAAAATTTAATCGTTGACTATTTCCAGAAAAAAATATTAGAATTAGAAAAAAATCAATTCTCAATTATTTACTTCTCAACTTCATTTTCAAATTTAATTTTCTGTTAAAAACAATCATCATACTTTTAACTCTTGCAACTTTAAGGATGTGTTAAGTGAGTGTTAAAAAAATTTAATTCATGCAAATCTCAGGTCATTATTTCAAAGATTACTTTGTATTTAACATGGATCTGTTTCTATCAATTACAATGAAAAATTTAATTATGATCTTTCCAAGAAAAATATTGAGACTTAATGAAAAAAAAGACATTAACTTAAGGTTTTTTTATTATCACGATGACAAAACTAGTTTCTGACTCAGTATGTAATGAAGGCACTTTATGAACAATAGCTTCCTAATTCATTCAATCCTGCCCTCTCTTCCCTCTGCCTGTAGCGAACACCGGTCCTATTTACAAACGCCGCGTTGGCGATCCCTGGGTCACGTGACCTTGTTTAGTTGAGGGCTTCCCCGTCGCCACTCCGCGCAAACAGTTGGCTCTGCCAAGTCATATGCATACTCAGTCGCAGGAGCCTCCACCATCCAACACCACCACACTCCCCACCCCCACACACCATTTCATTCCCTTCCCATCCACTTCTCTTCCACCCGTTGGTCTGCGGAGCTCCGCCACGTTGCTGTTCTAGTCCCGGAGGCTTACGAGTGGCATGGGAAGTACTTACATGCGAGTTGGGACGTTCAAATTTAATCTCTGCTTCACGTGCGTAAGAAACTTTCTATTTGTATTATTATAGACCATCATGGTCTAATTGTATGATAGGAAATACAGAAATAGAGAACTACGTGGTTTGAAATACTCCTTTCGAACTCTTTACCGAGTAGTTTTTCCGAACACGCATCGGGATGTCTGGAATCTTTTATATGTGAGAGTTATGCACTATTTACAATTTACTATATGTAATTCTAGATTTGGTTATTTGAGAAATGAAAAAAAAAATTGTTATAATCTCAATCATGTTGTTTATATTTTCTGAAAAGTTCTCGTCCGTATTTCCGTCATGGTTTTCCACGTTAAGGGAAGTAAACACACACACACGTCTCCTTTATCTTAGCACTATTCTTTTTTATTTACATGAAAATTTTTGCTGGTAATAAGAGTCTAGATGCCTATGATTGACAAAGTGTATAATGTCTCAAAATTACTAACGAAATGTACTGTAAATAATAATTCAATTAAGCTGAAGTTGTTGCAATATCGATCATGAAGCGAAACAATATGAAATATTTCATTGAGTAATATTTTTTTTATTATTCTGATTTATTATTTTTGTAATATTTGAAGATTATAAATTTAACTGTTTGAGGGATAGCTCTTCATTTCTTTCTTCGAAGAGAGAGGCAATACCCGATATTGAATCTGAAACCTTAATGAAGAACTCGTGATGCAGTCACGAAAAATCCAACTTATACTCCATTTGATTAGGTGTTTGGTGTCAAATCTTTGATACACGATTGAGTGAAATGTTTACAAATACTTGTATTATAAATTACATTCATAGGAGGTTCAGTTCTTCTTCAGTTTTCAAGTATGTAGAGGCACAAATCACCATCCAATAATATGAAATTCAATTGTAGTTATAGAAAGTATGTAAAAAAGCTGAGAAGTCAGGTATTTATGAACAATAAATGTGGTGAAAAGTTGGCAATGTGAAATCTTATTATTTATGACATAACCTTCCTGTTTCTTTGATAACATAACCTGCCTAGTTTATGTTATTTAATTCCCTTGCTGGGGGGAAAGGCATAATACCTACAGATTTTAAACCTCCCCCAAAAAATGAAAGAAAATTTTATAATATTCCTAATTTCAGCGATCAAATAGTGCTGTCGGAATATAATTTATGGTGTTGTAAAATAAACATTACCTACTTTTCTGCCCTAATTTTTTTTCTTGATCCGCACGACGGATGAATGATGCAAATAAGTACGGTTTTTCCAAGCGAGCTTCTTGTCTTTTTCAGACACTCCATTCATCAACCCACACCTTAGTTTCTGCCCGGCAAATATCGATGTCGCTATTCCTCTACGACCCTCTTTATAACCTCGCCAAATACTAGTAAATCTCCGGTCTACCCCTTCATCACCCGGAGGCCATTTCAAACACGGACGCTGTGGGGTTCCGCAATAGCTGCGAGTTAGTTTCCGTCTACAGTAGTGGTGTACAAACCAGAAGCAGACAAATATATAGCTTAGCTTCTTGCAAGAGAAGTGATGTGAGTAATACGTGGAGTTAGTTATGAGATTCTACATCATCACGTTTTATTGCCACCATTCTAACAATTTGACATTTCCAGTACGGAATAAATGATAGAAATGTAATTAATATTATCATGTATTCTTTCCATTTCATTACTTATGACCGAGAGCTCAGTTTTTTCCTGATATTTCATACCACAAAAAAATTCCATAAATCATAAAGTATTATATATTACAGTATAAAAAAAATGAATACGAGGTCCAATTTTCCTTTACATGACCTGCTCAAAAATTGAGAGGAAAAAAGTATATATCTGATGATTTCTGGAAAGGAAACTGAAATTAACGGTTTTCTTGACGAGTTGGAAGTTCCGATTATATCGTCACTGTCAGCTGCAAGGAACATGAAAGTTTTCAGTTGATGCTAAACCTCACTTCAGTTATTTAAAGTCACTCATAAAAATGGATTTAAATGTAAAATATTCGATAGAATACATTTAAATGCGATTTTCAAATGAGGTGCACTCAATTGTTGTAAAAACGAGGATAGTGAACAACGTAGTTGGTGAACAACGAGGATAGTGAAAAGATCAGTGTTCACCTGCGACGTTGTCAAACCTGTCTTCATGCCGTATGTAGCTTCTTCACAGAAAAAAAGTTTACAGAAGGTTAACGTGTTTCCTTGTCGTAAGGGCAACAACTTATTTTAATAATTGTGTTCTCTCCAACCATTTTTCGGACCTCGGNTGTCGTAAGGGCAACAACTTATTTTAATAATTGTGTTCTCTCCAACCATTTTTCGGACCTCGGTCCTAACGAGTACATATGTGACATGTTGGGCCAGATCATTACTTACAGCTCAGCACTGTCCATTCCGAACAAATCACTCGCTATCAGTCCCGTATCCATATCTATGGACTGGTAGAATAGTCTGGAAAATTACCCAAACTTAGCTATCCAATATTAAACTGAGTCTATAGTCGTGAGTTCCTAAGGTCTGGTTTGCGATACAAAGTCAGATGAAGGATAGGATATCTCCTAACTTTTGGATAAGACATCCTAACCTTATATTTATTATACTATAAGGTTTGGATGTAACATCCAAAGGTTGACATGTTACATCAGAAGGTTTGGAGGTCACATTTGAGAAATCCTTTCCGTACTCTGACTTTGGATTTCACATCCAAACCTGTTTTCTCAGTGTAATTTATTAAGTACTTAAATAAGCATAGTTACTTTTGTAGGTAAATGTTACATTTCTCGATTTTCATACCGAGCAGCAAATGTGTTGTAGAGGAAATTGTATGTGCAAATCATGGTCATACGTATACATCAAGGAAGAGATGACGTATCTTTCGTCACTCTACGACCACTCAACTCCAAGAAAGGTACGTTACTCACTTTCCAGCAGACCGAGAAGACATGAGTCCGTTGTGTACTGAAGACCGAGTAAAAATTCTTCTTTCTAACCCGTATATGAAACCGTCGAGACAGGAACTGAATGCCTTAGCCAATATACGACTCCGGAAGTGTTATCAAAGTAAATAAAGTTACTACTTTTTGTTTCATGAAACAAGGAATAATTTCTTTAAAGTATTGAAGAGGTTAGCCAAGTAAAAAAGTTTCATCGTATTTCCCCACTGTTATCTAAATAATGAAAGAATTTGTTGAGAGGAGAGTAGTGGAGATAGCGTTACGAATAGTTATACGAATTAAGTCATCAAAAGATAGAAAAATGATATTTTCGTGAATTTGAAGAACTACGAATAATGGAAAAATACGTGGAAAGGATTGAAAAATGAGAAATAAGTGAAAACGTGTACAGGAAAATGTAGACGGATTCAATAATTTTAAGATTCATACATATTGATAAAATATGAACAACAATAATGAACTAAAGTTCCGCTACTAGAAACATTGACGAAATGTGGTAGTAATATTTTACAAAATGGAATATGTACTCAAGTCTTCTTAAGTTAAAATAATCTGCCTCTCCCCGAAGCGTTTGAACGTATTTGTTTGTCGCGAAGTTCAGTCCATGAGGTCTATTCCTTCAATTAGCTATGATTTTTGGTGTAGGTATAGGGAAGGAGAGATGCTGGGTTGCCGTGAAACATGAAATATCGAACCGATATTGGTTTGGAGCTGGTGTGGGAAACACGAACTGATAACTTCGCCTAATTTGATCGAGCGGGAATCTAAACCTCAGCATTATGTTGGGAGCGACCGTACTTTCATTTCACCATTACGGTCAGTTTTTTTATAAAAATGTGTAAAAAAATATTACCTTCAAAATAAAAAGTCTTAAAAATTGAACTTGTGTCCTCAATATATTTAAACATCGTAATATACAGCCGTTTCAATTCACTGAATTGAATCTGGATTAGGAGGAAATTGTCGCGAACCACTCTTGCTGTATAAACTATTTTCTTTTATAAACAATTCAATCAAATTTGATTATCCAGTGTTGAACGGGCCCCTTTTATTTTGGATCCCCAATGGAAATCAATGCACAATCACTCATTTCGCAGGTGCGAGCAACGTGAGAGAACCAAACAGTAAATGTGCCACGCGATGCTCATTTTGTCGTGAATATTGGCCCGCGTTGGCAATGATGTGCTGGCATGCGGCAGATTGCCTATGTTAGTCCTCCATGTGACATCAGCCATCTAAATTGTGGTGTGTGGTGCATGATCGTTATATGCGGAGTGAAGGAACGAGGCCTTTAGGGAGAATGGGTGGGCGAAACCGGAGAAGATCCGGGAGAGCAAATCTGCGGATATGTTGAGTGCAAATCTAAATAGGAAACGATACTTTATTCTTATAAAGTAGGCGGGAGCGTGGGGGCGATTCACCCCGGGACTCGACCATCAGAGACTCCAAATGGGTCTCCACAAACAATGGAACTCGATAATTTGAACTGAAATAATCTTTAAACTTTTCTTTAAGACTGGTAGTAAGGTGAGGCCCCAGTAAGAGAAGAATGGCAGAGAACAGGAAAACAAGAGATAAAGAACCACGTGTACCCCGGAATGATGATGTTGAAAACGGAGATAAATTAGTTGAGATATAATAATTGAGTCTTGTAAGATAATGTATTAAATAAAGTAAGATTTAAATAAATTGAACAAAAATTGGTAAACATTTCTATATCAAAATAATAAATAATAGCTGAGATTAATAAATTCCTATATATTTCACTTTAGATTTCAAATCCTATTTTTTAATCTTTTTTTTTTTAGTTCTTGGGGTGTCTCCAAAAGGAACCCCGCCTCGGGTCTCATGAGGTACACTACCGACTAATTCCCCTGTGTACTTTTATTAGATATGTTTATTCATGGAAGATTAATTAAACTCGCGTTTTCGGCTTGTAAATTAGTCAGCAAAATCGCTACCTCTTCACCACCGTAGAGCATAGGGTTTTCTAATTATTGTTAACCTCGAATTTATAATTATTACAATTAAAATATAACTATTTTCACTGTTAACTAATTACTGTTAAGAGAATGGTAGCAAACATACTCGTGATTAACAAATTGTTTCGTGTTTCAAGTGATTAGTGTAATTCATTTCTTTCTGAAATGATCTATCATTGATCTTCACAGACATTGCTACACAAACGATTATTTGTTTAATTGTATACTCTTTCAGTTCGTAATCAGTTCACTAAAATATTTCAGGTAATATTTAAAAGACATTATAAAACAATTAACACATCCACCCAACAAGTCTTCATCATTACTTTAATTTCTTTTATTTCTTAACATTTTTGAGATACAAAAATTTGTTCAGCACTAATTAGATCATGCAGTTAATACACTGGCAACGTTAGAAATGAGAAATTCATCTGACAATGTGTGCTATGTTAAACAAGGTGTATTAGGTGTTTGATTAAATATCCTTTGTGAAAAACTGCGTTGACGCATTCTCTGTCTCAGGTAAAGGCGGTAACATATGTTAAACACACTGCAACTGGATTATTATTAGGTTTATTAAGCTAACGTTCACTATATCCGTTTTGGATTCGGAGAATTTTTCTCGGATAAAGTCTTGAGCAATAAATAAGTTGAGCTTGTGTTTTGTTTTTGCATATTTATTAGAAAAATTGTACTACTAATGTTTACTTAGCTATAAAAGAAAGAGTGCAAAATACTACTTTCAATTTTTTTTAACAAATTAATTTTGAATATGAAAATAGAGCAGGACCGTATTAAAAGAAATAATCTCATCAATTTCGAAGTAAAAAATATTGTAGAATTATACTCACGACTTAACACTTTTTCGAATTTTTCGGAAATTTTCTCCCTTTCCAGCAACTTTTGTTACATTTTCGTGTAAAAGAAAAAACATTCTTTTTGGTGTGTCGTATTTCAAAATACGGGTTGTCGTAATAAAGTAACTCTTCTCCACAAGTAAAGTTTCCGAGTTAAAACTAGTCTTTGACCGCAATAATTTTCGAGATCAAAATTTCGAATTGTGTGTTATAGATAAGATTTCATTACACACTTTACTAGAAGATTTATTTTTCCCTTGTTAGAACATCACCTACAATATTAGTACACTTATTCTTTCCCTTGCGTTCAATCTGTATATTTTCAAATATGCATTTTACAATTACTTCATTTGACAATAAAGTTTATTATTTATTTTTGCTGCCACATTATAGCGTATTACTATATTTAATAGTTTTCAAAACCTTCTTTATTTATCTTGATTACTCTCCTCACACAAAGCACTCTAAAGGTAGAAAGAAAAAATACAAGTTCAGGACGTTTCAGATTACATAATAAGCGTGGGTCGTAATTGAATACTTGCATGGGCTCTAATGACCTCGATGTTGACGAGCCCTAAAGCCCCACAAAAAAAAACGGAATTGATTGGACTATGCAGAACTAAATGAATCTATTGTATTTTCGTTCGAATACATTTGCCTTTGCTGAAATATATTTCTCAAGCTCATTGATTTCTCGGAATAACTTGAATGTCCTTAACTGTAACAAAAAAGAAGAAATCAAAAGTGGTCCAATTGATACAAAACTATGGGCACTTAATTTTCACTTTTCCAACCACTATTTTACTACATCGATGTCAAAACAATAGAATATTGAGATAATTGACAAAATTCGGGGATTATGTGGTTTTAAAAATTCATACATACATGACATCTCAAAGATATATTTTTTTAAATTGACGTTTGAAAAATTAGTCGTGAATAATAATTGAACTATTACAAAAATATGTAACATCACATCTATAAAAGACAGTAAATTGAATGTGGTGTGACAGCTCAAACAAGAAAATCGAAACTGGAATGAGCGCAAAACTGAGATATAATTTGATACGAAGACGGTAGTTACCTGGCTAGGATCCAGTTCACTAACAAGTTCATCTGACTTTGTATACCACTAGAACTGTCCAAATCAAGCACCCTCTACTATGCAGGAAACACATTTGGAACCCTTTCAGTTCTAGATGTTCATTGCGCGTATTAAACAGTGGTATGCGAGTGCATGTATGAGTACTGTTCGAATCGATTGGTATTTAGTGTTTCAGGTTACCTGTCTCCTAACTGAGAGGCTAGGATAATAAACCTGGACCAGTCAGTGCTGCATGTAGCGTTATCAAACAAACTGACATAAACACGGAAAAATAGTGAGATTACAAAATTTACAACCGTATTAAAGATGTATTATGGGGAATTATAGTTATTACCCAATCTATGAGGAATCCATGAAGCTATTTGTGAAGTATCCAAAATAAATGTCGCTTTCCGATTGCTTGCATTTCAATATCAGACCGTCTCAAGAAGTCTTGAAAAACCTTCTTCTTCCTTCTTGCTTAGTAGAGATGTTCATAAGCATATTTCGTAAAGCAGTGTGTGGTGGGTAAAGGCTTCATATAAAGAATTGTGAAATGTTAATGAGAAATTTCAATAAATAGATAGAGGTATTTTAAAAACATATAGTTTTACAGAACGCTTAAAATAAAATTTAAAAAATTATTATTACATGACGTTCATAAAAGTAATGATTAAATAAACATTGAAACATTTTACTATAATTAGAATTATGATTTATAATGGACTGTGAAATTGATCAATAATTCTTATATATATATTTACTTTCTATATCTGCTGCAAAATTGAAAAATCATCTTTTGAATACACATGAATATAACAAGTCTATATTAATTCTCTGAGAGTTAACAATAATTTGACTTTTGATTTCCCATTATGCTGATTCCGGGTGCCCGAGATCTCGGAGGTACCGAAACAAAGTAAATTGTAGAGTACAGCATCTCGGCTCCGAAACACCGTGTTCGATTGAAATCTCCGCCTCGATAGCCCATTGTTATTTCTGCTTCCCAAAGCCACTTAACTTTTGCCACCTGCGAGGCCTGCAGCCAGTGCAGCTTCGTCGCCCACCGCCGCCGCCTAAGTGATACCCTGCCCGGGGCGCTCGAGGGCGTGAAGAGGTGTGGGCGAGGGAGCGCGAGGGGGCGGGGGCGGCGCCGCAGAGCATATCGATCGCAGAACCGCCCGCGGCGGGGCCCGGACCCACACCCGCCTGCTCATACCACTCCGCTCTGCGCATTGTAGTACTAATGGGCAAGATTGCTTTGGCCCTGAGGTACGACGTCGGACCTCGTTGGAAATATGAGGAAACGCGAAATTTTTCACGAGCACTGTTCATCTTTTACAATCGGTTTGTCAATCAGAAAATCGTTCAATAAATGGATTTGAAGTTCGATCTGCTGTAATGACTCAGCTATTACCCAAATAAGATAAATATTTGTAAAGAACAGTACACTACAATTTTCTTTTTTCTTTTGGTAATAGTACATGAATTTTATAAACCTCATTCACCTGCAATTTCAATTAATTATTTGTAATATCACCAAGAAACGACTCACCAATGTGACTTAATTTGATGTCTTTTGACCATTTTAATTCTTTTCAAATGCACGATGAAATCTTAATTTTTAACATATTCAGAAAGCGTGTAAAAATTCGTCTGACACATTAAGAAACTTTCTAGCTTGCTTTCGAAACAACAAGTTACAAGTTTTTATTCGTTTTTATGACCACGAATTGCCAACTATTTTATTCACTGAATAACATTCCAAACTCAATCGAGTACAAAAAGTAATAAAACCACTCTAAAATATTGAAAATTTGTCAATAAAAGCAAACTGAAAATTCATGTTAGTTGATTCGGTTGTTTATTTTCTGTTTCAATTGGCTCCTTTTTTCATGTTGGAAGAAATATATATTTTAGTTTTTATGGATTTTTATATGTACATAAATAATGGGAAAATGACAATTCTAGAAACCACAAGTAACTCTCAACAAAATCACGATTAAACTTCACATGAACAAATCTGTAATAATAGTTGAAATTTTTGGAGGAAAAAAATCAATTCATATTATAGGTAAATGATGCCAAACATGTCATGAGGTGCCATGGAAAACTATGAGTTAAATGTTAAATTTTGTTAGTTTATCAAATGCAGTACATCGGGAGAGTCAAAAAGAACGAAAATCTCTAGCATATCCTAAAAAAATTAAGACATTGAAGTATGATTTTCATGAAGATGTGTCCTGATACAAACCTTTGATATCGAGTCAGGGCTAATCATTTCGCATATTCAAATGATGCACAGCTTTTAAAGTTACAACATTTGACATTTTTAGCGATTTAAAAAAATTGAACTTCATTTTTTTAGCACTCCTTCGAAACCGGAGCAATAGGAAACCAAAAATATATCATGTATGGCATTTAAACGAATAAATACAGCGCAACAACCTAGCGAGTTTTTGAATATTTCCTAATAACGCATGGTCCCCCCGGGGAATTACATCTAGTAAGTACGTGTTTGGCAAACACGGGGCCCCGAGCTGAGTCTGGCATTACTTCCACTTAATTGTGAGAGGCTCCTTCCTTTCTCTTTCCTGACCTTCCTTGGTCACCTCTTGTTCTTTTCGATCCCTACGCTATTAGGGCTAGGGTAACCTTAATTTTCCTCTTTTTTGTAATGTTTTGAGATATGTTTTGATATATTGTAATTCAGGAGGGTTTTTAGTGGGTATGGTTGAGTTATTCGGCGAGTCCCACACGCGGGGAGAGTCATGTTGGCTCTCCTTAGTGCGTAACTGTATTTTCCCTACCTGTACAGGGATCTAATGACCTCGATGTCGACGAGCCGTAAACACACACACACCAAAAAAACAAAACAAAAACGCATTGTTTAGATATAGCCTACCCGAGCTGCAAGATATGCGTCCAGTTTCCATCTCTGCTATACAAAATATTAATTTTCTCGATATTCTGTTATTCTATTGTCAATTGCACATGTTGTATTGTCTAAAGCTGTGCATACCGGTTATGATAAATTTGATGAGGTTGGTTTTTACTGAATCTCCAGTATTATGTTTTCTGAAGTGATGGTTACATATATAATTAAAAAGACAGTTATATCTCCTGACCAAATAAAGATAATTCTGGGATGAGGCATTGATATCTAAATTCTTTTAGCATATATTGTGATAAACAAATTGTTTAACAAAAGTTTTTTATTCCACAGAATTATGTATTTTAAAAGAATTCAAGTTTAGTTGATATTTGTAAATGCATAATAACTTACTTGTAATATTCGATTTAACATTGTCATTTGAATTACTAAATTTTAAAATTAACTTCATCTCGAAAGTGGCAAGCATATCTTTTCCATTTTCTTTACATTCCTCTTTTTGCTATCCTGCAGTAAAGTGATAACAAGGATGTAGATAAGGTATCAGCTTTTATTACCTTGAAAATGTTTGTTAATGAGACTGTAAAATATCAGTGGTTAAGAGAAAAAAGAATACCAGAAACGATCAATTACATTTGAAGGAGGTTTGGAAAATGACAATTTTAATACATACTGTTATACAAAAGCGAAATTTGAATTTTGATCACTACTAATGAGCGCGTAATGCAATGTATTCTTGTACTAATGACCTCGTAATGCAATGTATTCTTGACCAGCCTGTTCTTTATTTTGTTTATCACTAATGGTTTGCTTAATATTTTTTTCTATAATGATTACATTCCATTATCTACTACTGGCAGGATTTTTAAATCTGTTGTTAGAATATTATATTTGTATCTATAGTGGGTTGCGATACAAATGCTTGGAATGTTTTGGGTAAGCTAAATGTATATTCAAAAGAATAAACACCACCTTATTATTATTATTATTAAAAAACCTTTCTTTTTATTTACTGACACAAATGTGCATGCATAATTTATATGTTATTTTAAACACGATGAATTTAAAATCTAACCAAGTTTATCGAGCAATTCATGTCAAAGCAATACATGAAAAAGTAGTCAGTGGAGAATGTGGTTAACTCTTAACCATACATCTTTCTTGTATGATCCGTCCACTGAATATAAACAATATCCATAAATAACAGTGCAAATTCAAGATCGCTTATTTACGCAAATAATTCAAAGCGAGAACAAGTGTCTGTAATATTCGAATTCTGCATGCTGTGTCAAATTTAAATTCCACTCCACAACGTAACTTCGATTCCATTTCTCGAGAATCACAAACTCTTTGCGAAAATAAAATAATTATATTTCATCATAATGTCCAATCACTTTCAAACAAATTGACAGACATTGAAATTCTGGTACACGAAAATCCATTCGATTTGATATGCCTCACAGAACATTGGCATTCAACTAACAACATCAATGATGCTATCATTATTTAGCAAGTTCTTACTGTCGGCAAATTTGTAAAGGAAAAAATCCCCATGGAGGTTCGTAATGATATTTTATCTTCTCTACTGCCAGGCTACGAGAACTTCTGCATAGATAGTGTGTTCGAATTTTCTGCAGCTAATCTGACCGCACCTGTATTATTTTGTGTATTTATAGACCTCCTCAATCAGATCTTGACATATTTTTTCGGAACTTCGAAATGGTTTTAAAACACATCACACATAAATCTACTAAATCTATCGTTATATGTGGTGATTTCAACATATAATTCCTGAGTACATCCGAATCTGCACATTCACCAATTCAAGAATTTTACCGACTCCTTCAACTTTATTATTACGATAAACGACCCCACTCGCCTTGCTAGTTCATCTCAAACATTGCTATATCAGATTACCGTCAACAATGGAATCTTGTATTTCTAAGAACTGTTTATCGCCGGATACAGCAATCTCCTTGACTAAGACAATTGATGATATACTGAAACCACTCAAAATCTTTTACAAGTATTCTAGGCAGTTTAACGACACAAATTTATTCATATTTACAAATTATTTGCATGAGGAAACTTGGAAAAATGTTTACAATTGCCAAAACACCGACGACAAATTCAATGTATATATCTCAATATTCCTAAAACATTACAATTCTAGCTTTCTCATAAAACGCAAGTTAATTAACACAAAGAAATACAATTGATGAATCACCCAAGGGATAACAAATTCTTCTAAAAATAAACGCTGTTTATATTATCTTTCAAAACTCTATAACCAACCACCCGAATTCCATGATTATTCTCGAAATATAAGACTGTTCTTCGAAAAGTAGTCTAAGCCGCTGAAGTTGTGGAAAGCAACAGACAGGTACTAAATTCGAACAACCGAACGAAAGCCACGTGGAATATTGTTAAAAATTACACGTCAACTTCTGAAAATCGCAAAGAAAATATTCACCTACTAAACGATCAAAAAATCGTATGAAATCCTCAAAATTTGTTTAATTCTTACTTCTCAGAAGTAGGTAAAATAACGAACTCAATATTTCCAAATCATTGTCCTCCAATTATATCCACCCTCGTACCCAATTCTACGTTCACTTCCGAAACTAATAACTTCCAGTGAATCATCAGCTCATTAAAACACAAATTTTTAAAAAGCAGAGATGATATATCCGAGTTTATTGTTAAATTCTCGTCCCATGTTATATTAAATCCACTCATAAATATTTTTAATAGTCCTGTATCAGAAGGAGTGTTTCCTAACATATTTAAGAGAGTTAAAGAGAAACTTTTATACAAGAAATGAAACAAACTTAATGTTGGAAATTATCGACAAATGTCTCTACTAACCACTTGACAAAAATCCTAGAAAAATTGTTCTATAAGCGTCGTCTAAATACCATTCTCTCTGACGATCAACACAATTTTCGGAAATCCTTTTCCATTATAAGCGCCGTATTTTCTTTCTTAAACAATGTTACCACATCTCTTGACAGTGGAGAAAATCCTCATGGAGTTTTTCTTGATTTATCCAAAGCATTCGTTATCATCGATCACGAAATTCTCCTTTCCAAATTGCATTCTTTAAACATTTATTGACTTCCTTATCAATGGCTAACTTCTTATTAAAAAGATAGATATCAACAGGTCGAAATATCATATATATTAAAAATAAAGTACTTCAGCGTTGTCTTTCAGAAAAAAAGCTAAATACTTTCGGAGTTCTCCAAGGTCTCTCAATTCTCGGCCGTATACTCTTTTTATTGTATGTGAACAACATGTCATCCTCCACATCAGATTACAAAACGGTTCCTTTTTCTGAAGACACTAATTTACTATGTAAGTACGCGAACGCTCCAAATGTTTTGTCTAACCTTTCGACTTGGTTCCATGCAAATCGTCTCATTGTAAAAACTGACAAAACAGTGTCTATGTCATTTCACAATAGTATCACAAAATCTTTACCCCAGGTTTCTCTTTCTTTAAACGGAACACAATTAAAAACTGTTACGAATACAAAATTCTTAGGTCTCCATATTCAAGACAACCTCAAATGGAATTGTCACATTGACAATCTTAATTCCCAATTAAGCAAATTGTGTTACGCATTCCGAATCTTAGTTAACGCAGTTAGTCCACGTATTTCCCGTTGCGTATATTTTGCAAACGTTTACTCCCATTTACGTTACGGCATTATCTTCTGGGGCAATTCCGGTCAGAGTATTCAAACTTTCAGAATTCAGAAGAGAATAATTTGTAAATCTCAGCCCCGAAACGAAGGAATTAAATATCTTAACACTTCCCTGCATTTATATTTATGGAACGATCGTGTTTCTTAAGATCGAATTACTGAAGTGCTACCCTTGCTTCATACGAAAGTCTCGTTCACGAACACAACACTCGCAATAGTAAAAATATTCATCGTCCTCTAGTGTCAACCACTCTTTGCCAATAAGGTCCATACCATTCGGCTCTAAAGCCCCACAAAAAAGAAAGAAAAGTTTTATGTGTACTCAACTTTGGCACGGTTGTGTACATTAATTCTGTAGCCCCATCCTGGCCCGGGTTTTTCTCCGTTTTTCCTTCGGGTAGAGGCGGATTTCTTATACAGGTTCTCTAGGCTTTGTCTAGGGGCGTGTTTATTGTAACAATAAATCGTGAATNTGTAAACATTATATTCAGAATAATCTATAGTTCGATAATAATTCGTACTTGCAAAATATTTTTTGTGTTAAATTGCAAACTTGTTGATATTCTATTAGCATTATTACTCGCAGCTAATTTTTTATCTTATCTAGGAACTTTTGCTGAAATTTTTGAATCCGCCTCTGCCTTAGGGCCGTTGATTGGAATTGATGGGATGGTCCCTTGCTTGCTTCCGGAGAGTTAGTTTATTGTCCTCCACGTGGTCGAACGCAGTTTGTACTGTTTTTTTGATAATTTATTTATTTATTAATAATATCTCAATGCTGATATTTCGACTTTTACGTGGTTTTTAGACTCCTCTCCCATTATTTTTCTTTCCCCGCGAGTACTGTAAAGTGCAGGCTTTGGTGGTAGGGTGGTTCTAAAAAACGTTGTTTCCTTGTGCTCCGTTTTAAGAGATAAAAGTATTTGGTGTTTTCCATTTTTAATTGCAACAATCAACTCATTCTAACAGTTTGCTACTAACATGTTGCTTTTAGTAGTCCACAGCATGTCATTGAAAAAAAAATGTTGAGAAATAAAAAATGTCTCAAATGTCACAGTCCCTAGTGCAATGTTACTTTTGGGTAAAAGGGAGTTTTGCTACAAGAAATGGATTTAAAAAATTTTGGAAAAGTGCATGAATTGGAAATGTACATTCCAATCTAGAAATTCTAATAATGGTTTGGGCAAAAAGTATTGTGAGGAGGTAGTACAATTTTTAAAAGATTTGTCCCTCTATTTTTTAAAAGAACCTTGTCGCAAACGTTACCAAATGCTTAATGGTGATCGATGAAAGGACGGGGGACTAGTGTGACGAGTATGGCGAAGCGATTGAACCATCCTAAGCAACCATTCTTCAGTTGATCGTGGTGTGAGGACGTGTTGAGGAGGACAGTAGGGTGAGTATTTTCATTAGCTGTCATCACTATTACTGACGTGAAGTTTGTAAACTCCATTTCGGTTTTTATTTAAAAATTGATTTATGTTAATATGAAATGTCTAGTTTATTTTAAAAACTAACGTGCGATACAAATAACTATAACTTAACTGCAATTCTCGTATTGTAATCTTTACTGATACATAAAGCAATTCTATCATCACCCCTTTATTATAGGTTCAAACACCTGCCGAAATGGAGACGCTGTCCGCGATGAAAGAAAGTGAGATTCTCAGTGAGATGCTGTACTGTAATATCGATGATAGAATTATCTTTAAAATACTAAAAAATGATCTATGTATATTATTTTGTATTCACGGTCTTGTGTAAAATAAAATAGTTTCAATGGTTCTGAATTCTGTCTTTAACATATAACCTAGTTCATTTATCACCAATGTCATTCAATCCTTATTCTTCATATTATTTTTAGTGCCTTCCAACCGTGATTAACATTAAGCATTAAATGTTAAAAAGATTAGTAGGCATGTCTCTATATTGTAGATTACGAAACATTTTTGGTTTGAGCTAAAAAGAAGTCAGCAGAATTAAAATTGTTATTGTGTTTGAAATAAATTGAATTTGTTATTGCGCAAATCTATCTGAAATACGAAACATTTGATAACCATAGCACATAGATTTATCGTTTTAATGACACAGTCTGTCACCTGATGGTAGTACTATAGTGAAATCTTTGAAGTGGAAGATCCGCTGGTTCCAGTTAAATTTATTATGATCACTTCTTTCTCCAATCTCAAACGAGAAGACCGAGATTTGCCTTGGTCTAATCATAAAAAAAACAGAAAAATAGAGTTATCGTGAGAACAGTATTGACATTGACTGATGTAAACTCTGTCTNTCGAACAGTGACTCTCATCAGTAAAGTAATACAACACTACGCTGAAGCAAGCACACGACCATTTTGTTCCCCCTTTTATGAACTTAGAAACGCCATCCATTACACTAAGCCCTCTGAAAGCTACACAAGCTCATGGCGTTCCAGGCGGTCGATGTTAAGGTCTCATATCACGAGACCTCACCAAGAAGAGGGAGGTTACATGAGAAAGAGGAAACCATTTTTACTATATACTTGCAAATTTTCAATAAAAATTAATAGAAACAGAAAACTAGATACCGAACCGAATAAAACAGTGTCCGGTTTCATTTTCTGAGAGAAAAGGAAGATGTAATGTCGACATGTAAATGATCTCCTCGGATTATTTTTCAGTGCAATGTAATCAATTTTTTCATTAAAAAAACACAATTTTATATTGAGATAAACATGCATATAAATTAAAAATCTATGATTAACAATTTTTTAAATAATTTTTATTGTTTAAATCAAATTAAGTTCATTTTTAATAATCTTTTCTCCGTTACATTTTGTAAACTCTGGAAATATATATTTTTTTAATCACCATCAAATTATTCTTTGTTTTTAGTTAGTATAGTTTTCAGAACATGTTATTGAAATTTTTGCCATTTACAGAACATTTCTGAGTCGTATTTGTTATTTTGGTGGAGCAATTAATTAGCAAACCCAAATACTTGCACTTTTTATTTACTCTGGATCATAATCTATAATAAATAAAGTGCAGAATACATGTATCTATGTCTCGTGGTTCCACGAGAATATTATAATGGTTCAACAACTCAGATGGTTACGGAAATTTTATATTTCTATGAGTAATGAGAACCCCTCTACCACCCACATGGCTTCATTCATGTGGTTTTACACAGTTTGCAACTGCTTTTTTGACAATAAAGTTTATTTATTTATTTAAAATTTGTGTGGTATGTGTGTATTAGTTTCGGCCTACTATATACCACGATAGCGAGTGCCAGTGAGACCCAATCCTACGTGGATTTAATCGGGTAGACATCGTGGAACATTGTGGGGGGGGGAACAAAATCTACATTGCCGTATCCAAGGATTAAAACTGCGATGTTAAGCAGAAGAAGGTTCACTTTTCCATCATCTGAGCTATATGGCAGGAAAGCTACAAGTTTTCTGGCCCCACCGGTAATCGAACCTGGGGACTCTCAATGGTAAACGAGAGCACTTTCCTTGAGCTACCGAGGGGGCCATTTCAGTAGCATTTCAGTAAATAATCCTTTTTAAACTACCTCAACAGAATTGATTAATCCTTTGAAGATCACGGTGCTCTTAAAACAGTATCGTGACTTCGCATAAACATTCCTTCAGTACTATCCTCTAGTAATTTCCCTTTACTTTACCAAAATTTATTTGTAGAGATTTCATACCTTGTTCAATCACGTCCCCTACAACCAACCATTACTAGAATACTGCTTTTGATTATAATAATTTACAACTGAGGACTATCTAATAATTTTGCGAATAAAACACTGTGTCCTGCTATTCTCTTAATTTGTGCTGCAAAATAAAAATAAAATACCGTAAGTTTTCCCTCAAAACAACAGCGAAGCCTCACAAGTTACATGTACACAGTACTAGTTGCTTTTAAATTACTCCATTTTCTTTTGAAAGGGTAACGTTTCGTAAACAGTATATCCCTTTTTCCTCCAATCATACAAAATCAATTATCAAAATGGAGTACCATATTAAAGATAATATTCTGGCTTCTGACCAGCGTAATCTTATATTTTATCTCTGCACTATTTCTTTTATAATTTGATTCAAATTACAAATTTCATATTTTCGTCAGTTTTCATACGGTCTCCCAGTGTCACTGCCTACTACGTGAGAGCATTGGAAGACAAAAGATGGTACATAAATAAACAAGTACCCTATATTTTTACTACTATATATTTTCCTACAGTAATATACATTTTCACGGCTATCATGGACAATATTTTAACATTTTCCGGGTCGTCATATTTAAAATGCTCACCTGAGTGAGTACACTTCAGTATTTTACACGCGACGACGCAGATCAACGACACGTAAAAATTAATATTATATTAATTATATAATATTAATTACATTTAAATATTGTTTGTACAAAATGCTCAAGCTAGAGAGAACTTGAGAATAATGTATTGCCATCAAACTAATCAAATGTGAATATGGTAAAGATTCTCTTGAATATAGCCTGTGTCTCATAGATTCGATTACGTGTAACAAAATTATTTACATTCTTAGAAAATCAAGCCATTTCTGAGAGTTCATTCCAGGATTGGTAGTATGAAGTCTTGAATGATTACGTTAGATAAGAATGGATATTCTAGAATCCATGCAATTTTATGTCACCGCTCTTCTTTTTTGAAGACGAGAGAAAGCTTATTTCTTGTTAATAGAAGATAAAATCTTATTCTATTTGCAATTCTATCATCGAGGTCACTCCCGCGTCATCTAGAAATCACTTGCTTATATTCACGAATAGAGAAACCCCTGTGAATATATTAATTTCTTCATACGTTTCGGGTTTTTTTTTAGATTTTAAAATATTTTAACTGACAAGAAAAATTTTCATTTAGAAAAAAAGTTAATGAAATAATTCTCCTGATGCTTTGACAAATAACGTCGCACTAATCGCAGCTTTAATAATTCCTGTATTGTTAATTTATTATTTTTAAGGACACTATGTTACATTTATTTTCTTAGNAACAAAATCTACATTGCCGTATCCAAGGATTAAAACTGCGATGTTAAGCAGAAGAAGGTTCACTTTTCCATCATCTGAGCTATATGGCAGGAAAGCTACAAGTTTTCTGGCCCCACCGGTAATCGAACCTGGGGACTCTCAATGGTAAACGAGAGCACTTTCCTTGAGCTACCGAGGGGGCCATTTCAGTAGCATTTCAGTAAATAATCCTTTTTAAACTACCTCAACAGAATTGATTAATCCTTTGAAGATCACGGTGCTCTTAAAACAGTATCGTGACTTCGCATAAACATTCCTTCAGTACTATCCTCTAGTAATTTCCCTTTACTTTACCAAAATTTATTTGTAGAGATTTCATACCTTGTTCAATCACGTCCCCTACAACCAACCATTACTAGAATACTGCTTTTGATTATAATAATTTACAACTGAGGACTATCTAATAATTTTGCGAATAAAACACTGTGTCCTGCTATTCTCTTAATTTGTGCTGCAAAATAAAAATAAAATACCGTAAGTTTTCCCTCAAAACAACAGCGAAGCCTCACAAGTTACATGTACACAGTACTAGTTGCTTTTAAATTACTCCATTTTCTTTTGAAAGGGTAACGTTTCGTAAACAGTATATCCCTTTTTCCTCCAATCATACAAAATCAATTATCAAAATGGAGTACCATATTAAAGATAATATTCTGGCTTCTGACCAGCGTAATCTTATATTTTATCTCTGCACTATTTCTTTTATAATTTGATTCAAATTACAAATTTCATATTTTCGTCAGTTTTCATACGGTCTCCCAGTGTCACTGCCTACTACGTGAGAGCATTGGAAGACAAAAGATGGTACATAAATAAACAAGTACCCTATATTTTTACTACTATATATTTTCCTACAGTAATATACATTTTCACGGCTATCATGGACAATATTTTAACATTTTCCGGGTCGTCATATTTAAAATGCTCACCTGAGTGAGTACACTTCAGTATTTTACACGCGACGACGCAGATCAACGACACGTAAAAATTAATATTATATTAATTATATAATATTAATTACATTTAAATATTGTTTGTACAAAATGCTCAAGCTAGAGAGAACTTGAGAATAATGTATTGCCATCAAACTAATCAAATGTGAATATGGTAAAGATTCTCTTGAATATAGCCTGTGTCTCATAGATTCGATTACGTGTAACAAAATTATTTACATTCTTAGAAAATCAAGCCATTTCTGAGAGTTCATTCCAGGATTGGTAGTATGAAGTCTTGAATGATTACGTTAGATAAGAATGGATATTCTAGAATCCATGCAATTTTATGTCACCGCTCTTCTTTTTTGAAGACGAGAGAAAGCTTATTTCTTGTTAATAGAAGATAAAATCTTATTCTATTTGCAATTCTATCATCGAGGTCACTCCCGCGTCATCTAGAAATCACTTGCTTATATTCACGAATAGAGAAACCCCTGTGAATATATTAATTTCTTCATACGTTTCGGGTTTTTTTTTAGATTTTAAAATATTTTAACTGACAAGAAAAATTTTCATTTAGAAAAAAAGTTAATGAAATAATTCTCCTGATGCTTTGACAAATAACGTCGCACTAATCGCAGCTTTAATAATTCCTGTATTATTAATTTATTATTTTTAAGGACACTATGTTACATTTATTTTCTTAGTGATATATCTGAATGACTGGTGTATTACGATGAGTAGAGCACGTAGACAAGAAATTATCCAATGTGCCCTCTACTTTTTTTGATGATTTTAACGATGAAATATATCTGTGAGCGAAAAGAAAATCTCCTAAAAACAGTCATTGCTTTATTTTTTATTTTCTTTCGATGTCTTTTAGAAATGAAAGGCACAAACACGCTTTCCAAAGCACGCCGGTTTTGCAAACTCGAATTATGGACGTATTTCCCCGAAGAAACCTATTTATGTTAGTTTCTCACACGGTTGTGATAAAGTCCTGCAAGTAGAAAAGGGTCAGCAACGTCCGTGACCTTTGATAGTATTGGAGAACTATCAACAGGAACGGGTTGAAAGTGACCCTTTCTTTGAATACTGAAAAATATTGACTATTTGTATATCCTGTCAAAAATAATGTCACGTGGCTGAGCTTTGATCGTCTTATTTCTGGAAGATACCAGAAAATCGGAAGAGGGGTTGACATTGCGACTCAGATGCAGCGGGTCATAGCAACCTCTAGACTGGAGGTAAAATACCAAATTAGAGATTTCAAATTTCCTATTGCTTACACGTATTTGATTGTGATGACTTATGGGAGGAATAACTGTATTCCTGAAGTGCAAAATCCTCATGACACTTTCCATGCTTCGAATAAAGGGGTAGTAATTTCCTTCACGCCGCACTGCAGAATAGCGAGTCAGCTTCCCACTCCCCCGGCTCCATCACTACGTCGCAACGCGGCAGGGAAAACAACACGCAAGTAAACGAACTCTCAAATATAATAGAGACGCAGCTTGTCTGAATATTCATGGCAGCCATGTTATGAATTTAGCTCTGTCATCTGGCGGAACAGCGATGTAATACAGTGGAGACTGCGACATTTTCGGAAACATTTAGCACACGTGTTCTCTGGCTACGTCCGACGGTAAGTCACATGCAGGCGCCATATTTCGTTTCACGACTAATTTGCTTTATTTCTTCCTTCCATTGCAGACGAATGGGTGGAAATAATTTTCTCGTAGATTACTTTCCTGGGCTATGAATTTTGTGAGTGTTGCAAATATTATAGTGCGACACTAACTATTCCCGTTAAAAATATCAAACAGTTGGGAACAGTTCAATTAGAAATATGTTTGACCAACCATACATGCTATCCCCTAAACTCGGGTTGTTCTAGGACGATCAAGTCTCGTATAATATTTACATCCAAATTAAAGCATCTGTTTAAAATAAAAAATGGAACATAGTAACAAAAATATTATTATTCAGATCTTCGCAGTTGTTAGGTTGTAGTTCGATGACAGGAAGTCACATATCACTCGTATTTGTTAGTTATGTTAGACCGCTAGCTATGCTATACCCTCAGTCACTCTCTGGTCTCTGTTCTGCCGCTGTCCAATCCGTCCGCCGTCAACCCTCGATATATCGACAGTCACCAAACTATCGACCTATGGTGTACGCTACAGGTCGCTCTATGAGACTCCACATATATCTCTAACCGAGACCTGTCCAATGGCTCTGCCCATGAAAACCACACCCAGGAGTGGAAATACATGCGTAGCTTCTTCCTTGCAAAGTAAAGTAAGCCACACAACCAAATCAATCCTCTTAATTAAGTCACTATGAATCCACGACTTGTATGAGAATTGATATTCATAGACCGTCTTACGGCTAATTACGTCTCTGTGAGCACGATCTAGTGTCAAATGAAGTCTCCCCGGGAGGAAATTCATGAAATTGTGCAAAATGGTCGGGAATAGACAAACGCTGGATGGATTCTGTCACTACAATTATAATAAAACGGGAAATGCGTCACTTTATGGGACATTTTAAAGTGTTTAATACACACAGCTATACAGAAAAATTACTTATTGTGTAGCCCTTAACTCAAATTTGCAATATATGACTATTTCATTTAAACCCGGCACACATAACTACGTTAAAAATAATCACCCTGAGTTTGACCCATAAGCAAGCATTAGCTAGCATATAATTATACCACATTGTTATAAACGCCAGGAACATACCAACCCTCAAACGAAGCTCATCAATGAAATGAAAAATAAATAAATGAAATGTAATACCATCAGGATCTAATGAAGGTTTTCGTGGCAAATATTTTACGCAACAATAATAAATGTATCTTACTTTTTAATGTATTTTTTTTCTTAATTTTGGATAATTTGTCGATTCAAGATTTCTAGATAAAAATAAATTAATAAAAAAGCACTCAAAAATCCTCAAAATTGAGTTGCAAATACTCAATACCCTTATTTATGTTTTTCTTTTTTTTTGTGGGGCTTTAGGGCTCGTCAACATCAAAGGTCATTAGAGCCCTTAAAACTTGTACAGGTAGGGAAAATGCAGTTACGCACTAGGGAGAGCCAACATGACTCTCCCCGCGTGTGGGACTCGCCGAAAGACTCAGCCATACCCACTAAAAACCCTCCTGCATTACAACTCTAAACACAAATTCCAACATATCACATGACTTTTACTAGAAACATTAAAAAAAAAGAAGAGGAAAGAGGAAAATGAAAGATACCCTAGCCCTAATAGCGTCGGGATCGAAAAGAACAAGAGGTGACCAAGGAAGGTCAGAAAAGAGAAAGGAAGGAGCATGGCACAAGTAAGTGGAAGCAATGCCAGACTCAGCTCGGGGCCCCGTGTTTGCCAAACACGTACTTACTAGATGTTAGTCCCCTGGGGCGAAGGAGGAAAATGAAAGATACCCTAGCCCTAATGGCGTCGGGATCGAAAAGAACAAGAGGTGACCAAGGAAGATCAGAAAAGAGAAAGGAAGGAGCATGGCAC
>NNCF01128372.1:66721-79348 GCA_002313205.1 Laupala kohalensis
AAAGAGAAAGGAAGGAGCATGGCACAAGTAAGTGGAAGCAATGCCAGACTCAGCTCGGGGCCCCGTGTTCGCCAAACACGTACTTACTAGATGTAAGCCCCCTGGGGGGATTTATGGTTTAAAATGTGACAAAGAAAATATGCAGTTGCCACGAATAGCATCAGTGAAAGACCTCGGTTGTGAGTACATTGCTTATTTTTCGGAATTTCCGCTTCTACGTATAATAAGAAACAGGTGAGGATCAATTTTTCATGTTATATACGAAAGATATCTTTGAGATGCTTCATCTCTAACAAATAAGTGCCTGCTCAAGCTCATAATATTGATGGGGTTTGTAAAAAAATATTGGTAGTTTACGTTTAAGTAATTTTCTCTAAAACTCCTGTTTCTATAAATAATTTATTATCAAAAAATCCGGTACAAACTGTGTATCACAATGTGGACTATTAATAATTTTCTTTCCAGAAGCAAGGAAGGGACTATACCATCATTTATCTGCCCAGATATAAAATTATGTAATGACTCCCCCAAAGTTAGCTGCTTGTTATAATTTGATTTTAAATAGAATACAAAAAAAAATATGCGAATACGTACCGTAATGAATTAATTATTATGAAAATAATGGTCGCTATTGAAACTACTCAAAATCTGAGATAATTATATTAGTAGTAGTGATGACACTGCCGTTTCCACGTTCTATTTGTGATTATCTGACCAAAATTAACATCTACTGATGACTTGTATTATTCTTTTGTGGGATTTGGTTCAAATAGTTAATGTTGAAGGGTTCAAATAGAGTGTATATCCAAAAGTACGAGCCTTTTTTCTCTAAAACAAAACAAAACAGAATTTCATTTCACCGTACAGATACGAGCGAATGACAAATTGAAATATTGCACTCAGTTCGAGAAGCGTATGTAACATCATCCTTCAAAACGCAATTTTTCAAACGTAATATAAGGAATGCATTCCGCTTGTCAACGTTGCACAGATACGTGCTCTATCTGCACTGAGGTTTGCTTTCGTGTTTTACTTGTTTGAAGTACCGGTTCTTATCGAAGTCTTTCAGTCTATGTTGACATGAGAATTATTGAACTTGACACAGGCTGCACGTTCATGAGCAACTGTTTAGTCACAATGACGTGCGTTTACTGAAATACATCCTAGTAGCGCAGGAGTTAAATTGCGACTTATGACTGAGGGGACTCGTTGAATGCAGTAATTTTCATACCGCCGGTACTTTATTATGTAAATGTCATTAAATTTAAAGAGTTTTCGAGAGAANGACTTATGACTGAGGGGACTCGTTGAATGCAGTAATTTTCATACCGCCGGTACTTTATTATGTAAATGTCATTAAATTTAAAGAGTTTTCGAGAGAATTGCGTTGAGGGATGTAATTGAAGGGACTATTTACAAATAAAAAACCTCTCATTTTTAATATAAAAGATAGTTCATTTTCAGGACAGATTCAGGTAAGCATATATTTACTTTTATGAATGATACATATATCTTTTGTAACAATCGTGTAACTATAATCACCATGTAAAGTTACATTTTATTGTTAATGATTCCTTGTATTTCCATATTACTTGGTGGTCATTTTTTAGGGTAATTTGATTTTAAACTAGCTTTTAATCCACAGCACATAAATTGATATTACTATATAAAATATAGTTACAACCTATGTAAATAACGAGTATTAATAATAATTAAGAATAAGTTTATTGTTGCTTTTGAATTTACCCCTAAATGTTTCATGAAGCTTTATCATATATTGATCTCGAAGATGTATTTAATGAATCTCCTAGTACTTAAAAAATGTGAATCAATGAATATGTCTTCAAAAACATTCGATTTGATTTCATGATATAATTGTTAAAAATTTCAAAGGATGTCATAGTCAATATATATATTAATTAATTCTTTCTACAACTTTTTGAACAAAACTGAGGAAACAAAAATTATATTAACAAATATAATAAACGTACCTAGTAGATAAAAATAGCTGAAACTTATTTGAGACGTTCCCTCGTGTTTAGAAGAAACACTGTTTTGTTGCTCTCCATACTTCGTAATATTGTGCATCAGATTTCAAATGCCCATATCTTGCTATGTCCTTTACGAACTCAAGCATTCCAACACGTCTTCCGCGCCCTGACTTTCCATCTTTCTAACATCTTTGCAAACACACTTTCGAACTACTAACACGACGAAAACGGGGTGTTTTCTTTGTCATTGCTCTCAGAATTCCTCTTCTCCAATTATAGCCAATACCTCGTCTGTGTATTACTCACCACCGTTATATGTTTCGAAGATATCTGGAGTATATTCTTTATCATCTGAATAGTTTATATTTCTGTATCGTGATAAAATACACTCCAAGCATATTTCACAATGAAGCTTTCCCTTAACAAACCTATTGCGAAAACATCGTAGACTCTCGCGGGAGGCTCTGACTGAGTTTGCGAGTTCTGAGTGCTTATCTGATCGCGGTTCTAGTAACGGAGGGAACTGTACTCTTGTTTACTGGCGGAGAAATCAGTCGTGATATGATTCGTCTAGCAAACGCTTCGTGAGGAGGAACCTTCGCTCTCAATGACGACACGGGGTAAATATTAACTTACTAAGAATTTGAAGTGGACACATTGAATATGGACGTTTCACAATTAAGTATCTCAGTACTCAATTCAACTGATCTCATCGCATTGCTTCATTTCCCTACGCACGGTCTTTACCTCTCAACGATTTAAATTTACCGCGGTTCTTTAGACTGGATCTATGAGTACCTGTTTTTCCGATTCATCCGAAAGACTTATCGTCGTATTCGATTAGTTTGTGTGATTAATGTGTGTACCGTCTTATCGTCAAGATTTGGTGTAATTTAGTTGAAGGAAGACAGTTTCTTGTTATCCAGAAAGTCTTATCTTCGTGGAGTCAACTTGCGAGATAGTGAGGACGATTTGCAGCCCCTAAAAATTCGATTTTCTTGTCAACTTCTCATCCGTCCAAAAAATATTTTATCCCGGCACACCAGTTTTTTCCGTCTAGACTGGCTCTTGGAGACATTTTGTACCGTGGTAAATGAGGTTCTTTTTATCTCCTCTATAACTTAATATATTTACACTCCAAGTAAATCAACCAAATTTATGTATGACAGATGTCATTCATCAGCACCTAATGAATCACAGTGTACTGTTTAGTTTGATGCATTAGTCAAAGTACAATATTGCATCTATGAGGAAAATATTTTAATTTAGAAACAAATCTAAAAACACAGACTCTCACCCAGATATCAAGGACACCACTATGAAAGCGAGTCAGGTAACACCCCAACATTTGTTCCGAGTACCGTATGAATCCCTAAAAAACCAGTCGACACTCCAGTCGTACGCAAGCCAAGAACTCGGAACAAAAAATATATCCTTACCACTGTACAATCCTACACATAAAAAAAATGTCGACGTTATGATGGGCAGCTCCTGTCCTCCATAATCCTACTTCCTCCACCCACTCACTTCGTGAACAACAGTGGGCGTACAATAGCTTACTTCACTTCTCTCTTCTCCCATTCCTCACACCCATGACACCAGAAGCGAACCCCTGATTCCACCTTGGTCGGCCCCGTCCCCTGCGCCCGCACTGCACTCTGGTGGGTCGCGCTCAATGGTGCTCAGCCCTCGCGCGTCGGAGAGAGGCAGAGTGAATGGGCGACGGCCGCGGGAGTTCCCCTCGGCGGTTTTGGGTTACGACCATGTGCGCGCTCGCGTCGGTCGGTGTGCCTTCCCTGCCAGCCACCAGAGTGCATACTTCTTTCTCGTCAGGTTGAAGTCTCATTCGATGGATTTCTATACACTACGTAACCTTTGGAGGTTCTAGGGTCGAAAGGGAATGAAATATTTTAATTAATTATTTTTTAAAAGAAGTGTAAGACGAAATGTTTCTACAGATAAGATTACAAAACTTACCATTCATATTTCTTCTTTGATGAAATTGAAAAGACTTGTAATTAGCCTAGTTCTGATATCGTAAACAGAAGCTTGTTGTATCTTTTTGTAACCCTAGTTTCAAAAATTTAAAAAACAAATTATAAAATAACCAAAATTATTCCGGATGTATTTCGTTATTATGGATCACAGTCAAAGGCGTTGCCAGGATTTTAAAGAGATCTTGTTCTACTGGCGGCCAATTTGGTTCATCTTCTCATTTCTGTAAATTGTGGACTAATGCACGATAAGGCAAATTTGATATCACCACACACATTTCCCTTTAAATATGATTCCATTCCGCTTTATTTTCCATCATATGCTACAAATTAACAAAAAATATTAGATTCGCATGTGACTATGTTGTGTGGTTTTGGTCTGAGAAATTGGAATAGAATTTATATCTTTTCTTTATTTCCTTTCTCAATTAATTTTTTTATGTTGCGCATGAATATATTCGGAGGGCGGGTGTCCAGTGCCCCCCTAATCGTTCCCTGGTTACGCTTTTGATCAGACTAATGCCACTTTCCAAAGCAAAACAAAAATTACCGGCATACAGGACTAACATATCGAATCTTTTGTTCTTTACTTGACACTACGACATATTAACGAAGAAACAATTAGAGTAAATTTGTATTCAAGTTTCACAATTAGTAACAATTCACTGTTATTTCAACAATTGATCGCAATTGCCATAAGTAATTAAGTAGCTGTGGAATCATGTGACCCTAAAAATTATGCAATTTTTAACAAACCTTAGTGATTAACTTAACTACAAATGATATAGTATCACAACTTCTATTTGTGATCGATCATTTTGCAACTTATTCTTCTTCATGACATATCTAACCATATAATTATATTTTGGTTCTTCTGAAGACATGTTATATAAAATATACTTAGATTGCAGCTCCACTGGTGAAAAGGGGGCAAGTGTAAATTGGTTCGTCTACAAATCTTGCAGTTTTCGAATACGAGAGGTAGGTAGATGTAAACAGGAATAAATGTTCCGAAAGGTCTCAGAAGATTTGATTTATTTTTAATTTCTCTTTGTACCGCGAATAAAATGACACTAAGAGGTTCTATAATATAAGATTGTAGGGCAATACATTATTTCATGTTTAATACTTATATTTTCCACTGGAACCTAGGAGCTATTTATGAACTCTCGATTTTGCGTTCTATTAATTTTCCGGACACTGATGTTCATGTTCTTCACTGGCATCCAAAAAGATTGAGGTTAATGTTTTCCTCAATTGTTTCAAGTACTTATTTACGCAAAAATGTTTATGTTACAATTGTGAAAATATGCCCCCTTCGACTATCTCACGAAATCCCCGAAGAAACAGGATGGGGAACTTCTCTTTTCTAAAACGATAGTCCTAGGAAAGTTTATTGCAGGAAAATTAACTTTCACGTATATTCTAGCTAATGTAAACATTCACTTTTTGTTTTCCGTTTCTTTTTGGGGGGATTGCAGACTCGCAGTCATCTGTCAGCAAAAAGGGTGACAAGAGCAGAACTCGTGGCGAGCGAGATGGGGGATCAGAGGAGCGTCTCTCCGGACTCGAACGCGCAGCTGCTGTGACACTCTGGTCACAGAACTGTTCGCTTAGTGCGTACGTTTAAAATATTTGTAGTTCCTGAATCCTTTGATTTCATCTTATTAAAGTCGGAACTTTGAAAGAAGCATCTTTTTTATGCTTCTCTGTAATATTCGTGAGCGAATTCATCATTTTAGTGAACATTTCATGATTCATTCAGAACACAAGAAAGAAAATTAATTAATACAGGTAACGTAATGAAAAGTAATATAAACACTGATGTGAACGTATTCACATGAACATAGTAAGCTCTTAGATTAACGATGGATCTGTTATGTAATTTGAAAAAGTATATGCAACATTAAAAAAAAATATTTTAGGTCTTGAACAAACAGAGAAATATGTTAGCTTTTTTCAAACTAACACGGTTAGTTGTTGCTCTGGTACTCTGTAACCCCTCCCCGCATAAATTTCAAAAGAAATATTATGAGAGAATATATAAAGTATCATGATGTATTATTTGCCACACTTTTGGTGTTGTCAACAATTTCTTAATATATTCTTATCTACTTTAATGAGAAATCTCCCTAGAATTTTTATTAGTTTATTTTACGATCACGAACTTATTACAAGGCTTTGTTTTAATATTCCAGCATTTCGTGCAGACCGGGATCGCTTACACTTCATAATATAAAAAGAATAATTTCCCATCAGGTCATTTCAAGTGGACCTTTTGAAATACTCAATTAATTCAAAGGTAGGAGTATTTATCCCCACTCACAAAAACGTTCTCAAACGAATTCCCAATAATGGTTCCATATAAATTCCTGAAACGTGAAATACGTGTGCATCGTGAATTTAGGAGAAAGAGTCATAAAATGTCATTTCGAACGCCAGTGTTTTAAGGAAATGGTTTCATTGGCTCTGAGAATTTCTCGCAAAGGTGTTGCGGTCAAAGAGCTTTTGTTTGAGTACTATTTTATTTCTCTGATTCCCAGTATTCTTAATTTATAGGGGTGAAATTTTCTAGAATTCAAATTTATAGAAATTCAGAAATCAATACGCACTTTCACAGGAAAGAATTAATACCAATACTTGAGAAGTCGTACAAAAACAAGTGAATGCTCTTGATAGAAAAAGGGGAGTCATTAATATGTATAAGCAAAATATTTACATCAAATATCATTAGTCAGCTGATACATGTAAAAATAGAAGATTAATTTATGTGCCGTCGATCTATCTGCATGTATTATTGCAAATTCTTTATATAATAAAAATCTACATTATCAACGTTTCGAGAAATAATAACTTCATGATAATATGGACGAAAGTTCTTTTTTTTGTGGGGCTGTAGGGCTCGTCAACAACGAAAGTTCTGTTTTTGGGACAATTTACTGTTGATCTGAACGACTCATGAAGTGTTGCTGACATGACAACGCCGGGCAGTGTATTTTACTTTGCCTTTCTTGGTTTTTCACTCTACAAACCAAATTACTCAGATACTGTTTAAAAAAGATATTGATCGAGTTTAAAAGGACACTATAAAAGTAAAATATTTCAGTTTTTATATTTAAGTTTATTGGATATTAAGTATATCGACAAAATCCAAATAATTTTTATGAAATTCTTGTATACGGTAAACGTATCTTGTATACGCAAAATTTACACTGCTGGTCATTAAAATTGCTTCTCCCCGACTGTAAGCAGATTATTCTACTTACTAACTAGATTTATTCTACAAAATACGATATCATGGACGGGAGAAATAATAGGTTTTAAGATAATTTCGAGGTAAAAAGAAGACAAATGAATGTGAAGAGACGACACTTCTAACCACAATAACAGCAATTATATTACCAGGCATCGATTCGATCCTAGCTTGGATGGCAGATAATGGAGCATCATTCCATGCGGCATCGACTCTATTCCAGAGTTCATGAATTGTATTGGCTAACGAGAGGTGAAATGAGACATGACACCGAATTTCTCGTGGCATGTAGTTTTAGGATTCCGCGGCATTTACACGCTGGCATTTAGTGGCACTTGCCCTGAAGACGTCTGGAGAATGGTGGATGGAACGTTTGCACTTCCACGTTACGTGGCTTTCATGCGGAAGGCAATACTACATTCCTAAAGGCCAAAGAATTATTACGTAGATGGATGTACGAGTAGCTTCACGAATTCTGTTAATATTATAACACGTACCGTACTACTTTTATTCTTATCTTAGGGGTGTGCTGAAATGTTACATTCGCCTCTACCTTCGGGCCCTTTATCGGAATTGATGGGATGGTCTCTTATTTGCTTTCGAAGAGAGAATTAGTTGGTTGTCCTCCGCGGGGTCATACGCAATTTGTAACTGCCTTTCCGAGAATAAATAAAAGAACTGTTTTCAATAAATATGGAGCCGATTCAGAATACTTAACCGTTAATGCTTCCTCATAACAGTAACGTTATTTTAGTAGCATACAAATGCAAAATGGAACAAATAGTGCGTTTTGTGTGCAAGCGGTTCACGTTATAAAAGGGTAGCTCCAGTTATATTTCATTATCAAAAAAGCTTGTGAACAATAAAAATCGTGAAGGAGTTTTCAGTGTGTTACATTTTTGCAAAAACTTTCGATGTGACGTGAGAATGGAGATTCTGTATTACTCGTGATGCAAAACGTTTCATAAATTGTAAGTCGGTATTAGTTGTAAAAATATTTGAATATATAAAAAACCTTCACAAACATAAACATGATTCGTTCTGTAGAGTAAGAAAGAAATATTGAGAATTTGAGCAGTGATAGCGTCTTTCCTCCTTTACTGAGTGGGAGAGCTGTTTCAGTCTCCCGCTCGACTGAATTGGGTGAGGTTTTTAGCAACAGACACTTTTCACCGGTTCCAGATCTATGACACTTGAATACCGCGGGAAATTAGTTACTCGCGAGCTGCAAATAAAATCAAGTATATCAGAACAAACAAAATCCGTGTTCTCGTCTTCTCCATGTTATATTCAAATTTCCTTCGTTACCGTGAGCACATTGTGTTCAAGTCGGAATAGGATTTCAAGTAGTTTCATACTGTGTTTCCTGCCACAATGTTACACCAACCATTATTCACCCTTTGTGTTATATATATCTTATCCTCCTCGTGTAGGTGTGCCAGGAAATGCATCCAGCACCCTTGTGATGCCACACACGGAGAAATAACATCCATCATCCGTAGATGACAGTAGAAATGAGGGATGTGGAATAAAGGATGTACAAACGAATATTCCCTGTACGCTCACTGCGATATACAAAATTTAGAGAAAAAAATATTCTGAGATATTGTCGACTTTTCCCTTTTTCTTCGATTGACCTACTCACTATCACTGATTTCGTAAAAATTATTTCGCGTTTCAAAGAAACCCAGTTTCTGGAAAAAGTCAACAGTATTTAAAATTTTGAGTTTTGGGCGTTTTTTTAAAATCTATTGTGAAGGAAAATATCAGTAAAACTATGTGATTGACATTGAAATGAAGATACTGTGCTTTCTTTGACACAAATTTTTTCCACCATGCGTATTTGGGTGATAATAAATACGTACTAAAATAATGACTTTACCCTACTCATTAATATCCAAAGTCATGATGACTTCTCTTAGACCCGCAACGAAGGAAAGTTGGAGAAGAAGTATATAAAGGAAATGAACCGACATCAGCCTTACTGCCTTGTGCCTGCTCGGTCCTGTGATAGATTGAGCCCGTGTTGACATAGTTTTATCGACTCGAATCAATCAAAGGAGTATGATTCGTTGATATGATATTTGTACGCAAATACGTTTACTTAACTGCACAAGTTGTACTCGTCCACGATCGTAATAACCAGAATGGTCCGATTGATATATCGATGTAACTTAGAATAACCAGGATTGAGGATCCCTACTACCTGAACTAGATGAGTCCAACTGCTAGGCATAGTAGAAAAGTACGAAATGTATCTTCGGATCGTATCCATCCGGAGGTCGATATACGTAGTCTATCCATGAATTACGTCTTGAACCTCGGATTGTTTTAATACCGTTACACTGCGTTTCGACGGGAAAGCCTAGGTGTTACTTAACGCGAATTTTATCTCTAAATTTTTTACATCTCTTATGGAACCGCTCTGTGAGACCAGAATAATGAGAAACGAGCAGTTAAATCAGTGGATTAATGTTTGTCCCCCGCATTTCCAGAAAGATAAAAAAAAGTGTGTCTGGAAAGGGAGGGGATAGAGCTGGCGTTACGTAATTATCTGAGAGGGTAATGAGTTACTGGTGCGTAAAAGTGGAAATGTTTGTATTACGAACTATATGGACAGTATCTACGATACAATACATACAATAATGGAGGAGTATATTTGGAAGCTCAATAATGGGAAGAGAGGTATTGTTGCTGCATGGGTAGAGTGCTGAACTACAACTTCACAACTGAAGTTCCAGAACCTGGTAAGATCATTAGAGATATTAGCTCTTTATTTAACGTTCAGACCTATCCTAGGGTTCTTTGCAATGGTATCACGGAACCACAAATTATTATGCTCATGAATAAGTAAAAGAGAGTTTCCTAGAGCAACAACTAAAAATATTAAAAATTTCTTTCAAAAATTGGAACTTGATTGATATTAATTTGCAATATTTGTATCAGACAACCGTGCTAGCTAAATAGTTTATGAAAGAGACTCGATTGAACGTAATTCAGAGTGGGAAGTGTACTGGATTCGATTCTCCGCGAATCCTACAGTTTGACCTTCCCAACTGGCAGCTACACCTTTAAAGCACGTGCAGCACCCCTCACAACACCCAAGTCAGCAATTAAAGACAGTATTGGGATACGTGAATAATTAGAGGATGTTCATGAGCTTGAGAAATATTTCCTAGCGTGCTTTGATAAAGGCTCGCCTCACATCCACAGGCGTCTTCCGTTCACCGCAGCTGAAGGAACATGAGGATTCTTCCTCTTCCTCAAGAGCTGCGGTGGCGACGATGGCGGCGACGACCGCTCTCCAACTCAAAGCACCGGCAAAGCACAAAGGCCAAAGCGCATGCGCAAATACTGCGCTCTTTTCATCTCAGAGCAGAAAGGATGAGATTTGGAATCTCTATGGTCATAAGATATGTAAAGGTTTTCATCTCGGTGATTGCGATGTATGATTCATATGTGTGTGTGTTTTTGTATGGTATATCCAGGGCTACCGAGAAAGGGGGGGGGGAGGAGTGGGAGAGTGTTAGTTTGCTCCGGGTCCCAAGAAATGGGGTATTTAAAGGAGCCTCTATTGATGATACATGTATAAGGTTTTTAATAAACTGAATCAGTAACGATTGAGTTGTCATCGGAAAATCTAACTACTTTGTCACATTTTTGGCTCAGAGAAAGGGTCCCACAAGGATAAATTATTGTTGAGAGTAAACTGTCAATTCTTGGTACATTATTGTCGGTAATCGATAAATAACACTAACTGAAGAAAGTTAAGATTTAATATGAATTTGAAAGTGTACTTTTGCTTGTAAGATGTACAAAACTATACTATTTTTATATTCTCTGTCATTTATTTGTCTTTTTTTACGAGCTAATACATATTATGGATCTAAAATAGATGTATTAGTTCACAAAGTATTGAAATATTTTCTTACCTTTATTTACAATATAGACCTTCTGGGGGTAAAAAGAGTTGTAAGAAGAAGAACGAGAGATGAGGGGAGAACTTAAATTCAAAATCTGTGCTAGGTATCCAAAATCCTCTCAGCGTCTATGAGTATTTCATGTTCACCATCGTGTGCAAATTCTATCAAGAATATTCATCTGTTTCTAAATACCATCCCATATTATGTACCTTTAAAAATAAAATACCAAACAAAAAAAATCGAGAATGAACGTTTTTTACAGAAACTCTGAAATTGTTATGGGTGCTCTGAATGAACATATTTAAACGATTACATGGTTATAGAAGTTGTTTAAAAGTGTCGTGGAACGCATCAAGGCACACATCTAATAGAGCTCGTTAAGACCTATGTTAAGTTCGTTAGGACTAAATTGAACGCATTTGCCTACAGATAGTTTGTGGGTTCACACTATAGTCAAGTATTTGTTTCATTTCTGCCATCTGGCATGCGTGTCATACAAGTCTTTTTCGCACTGAACAGAACAGGGCTCGAGGGTAGCACCATATTCCGATCGGCAGCGCGGAGTGCTCCTCTCCGTCCAACATGTCTACCCTCGGCCCTTTGCACCCACAAACAGCGCCCACGAAGTTTTCCGTGACATGTTGGACAAGGGTTCGCCACCATCACCAGATGAACTTTTCCCACCGCAAACTCCCTCCGGTGACCCGGTGCTCTCCTAAGTACTAGCCAGTTCACGTTAATAACATTGCTTCGACAGCGAAGACGTGGAGAGCAAGGAAGTAGAACTTTCTTTATTGTGGTTTGACAATGCGGTAGACCGCGTGTGCGATTGAAATGGGGTATGGTTGAAGGAGGTGAATAATTCCCGAACAATTACCAGTAAGATGAGAGAAGGGGTGCCTACAGTTGAAATAGGTCTAGTTACAATTGTAACATAATAACTGTTCATGGCAAATCAAAATAAATGGCAACGAGCCGGAAAACGAATCAGGGATCCCCGCTTTGATCGCAGGAGTGTAAAACACACCACAATGAGAGTAATAATATTTCAGGGTGACGGTAAAGAATGCCAACAGCTATACCTGTTGTTCGCGTGCATTTTCTAATTTTTTGTACAACTCTTCTTTCTAATTTGCCATTGATACATGTTTATATAGAGCATTGATTAATCAGGACTTACCATCTGGGGAACAAAGTGTTTCATAAATATGTAAAGACTCCAAAACTAAAATATGTAGAATACAACTCATTATCCATAATACATATATGCAATACTTCTTACTGACTATCCAGGGGCGCCAGCGTTCAACCATATGCAGGAGGTCATCACTATATAATTTACTCTAGGCTTTATTTATATATTTGATGGAAGCATTCTTTTCAAATTTTTAATTATTATATATATATATATATATATATATATATATATATATATATATATATATATATATATATATATATATATA
>NNCF01128372.1:80396-98960 GCA_002313205.1 Laupala kohalensis
CGCCATTTTTACCTGACCGAAAGTTGTCACAATGCCGTTATGTTCAAAGTGATATCACATAGGTTCACAGTATTCTTAGAGCTGGGGGCCGAAAGAGAGATACGTAAAAATAGTGTGAAAAGACCGATATTAGGATCGAATCCATTATTATTCTTTATTCTGAGATGAACAATCATTTTTGCCAATTACATTATGGACCCTTCAGAACACATGAGGTGCACGACGTTCTAGAGGTGGCGGTTGGGAAGAGAGTGACACAAAAATTATCAAAAATGTCCGCTAAGAAAGAATTTAACAAAATTTCACCACTAAAGGTGCGAAATGGGAAATTGGTGTTTTCTAAAATCAGTAAAATTTTTGAATTACATCAGTGAAAATAAGTACGTCAATAACCTCCAACATGAATGGACAACATTCTCAGTGAGGATACGAGAAAAAAATAAAATTGGAGACATATTACAGAATTTACGCGAGCAAAGCTGTAAGTACTCAGCTAGTTAAATTATAAATGCTAACCGTAGCACTATGAAACAATGTCTCTTAATTACCTATTACCATATATCACTTCTCCATAACTTGTAATCCGTGTTTATGTTTTTCTTAAGTCACAGCACTAATCCTTACGGTTTATGAGAAACCACGTGTATACGTTATTGAGTAAGGATACATATTTACACCATACTGGACTTCCTTTTAATAAAATTCCAATAAAAGTTAACGTCTAACATCTGGAATGTTTATATTGTGAATTACAGATTTTTAGTAATCAGTAAATATTATTTAATAAAATTATGCGTCGTTACTCGCCATTCAGATAAGTGCACTTTCACATATAGTATTACTAAGGGAAATATTGGTTTGACGCAATTATCTTTTTTTTAGTATCTCTCGTTTACTCACATATGCTTCTAATAGTATTGTTTTATTTGTATCTTTGGGTAATTTTATTTTATCTCACATATTTAAATAATAATTGTTTGTAGGTATATGTATGTAATATTTGTTTTGATCAGAGAGGCATAAAAGTTTGTTTTCATAGATGAGTATAACCTTCGAACGAATTTTAGAATTTAACTAACTTCTAAAAAAAATATCACGCATGTACGGTATGCTTATTGACAAGAAACAATTTCGTCATCAGAACGTTTATTGGTGAGACATATTATTCTTGAAAGACGGAGATATTTCACGATTTTTACGAGCGTACATCTAGTTATCAGAATAATTCAAAGCAATGAAAACGTGACGAATCTCGCAATTTGAAAAAACTCTCAATTAACAATCAAACTCTTTTTTACGCTGATATTCTTAAGGATGAAGACTTGTCCCGGTAAGAAATGTTTAGCGCTGTAGGTTAATTTAGAAAACATGAAGTCTTTGAAGCAAGATAAGATTGAAGAAGATAAGAGAATATAGGAGAAACATGTCCTTGGAAAACGAGGGTGAGACTTCACTCATTGGAGTGGCTGGATGGATTCTGAAAGCCTTAGCGAGACTATTGAAAAATGAAGTTTTTCAGACACAGTATGAGCAAGCCAGGTGTTAGTCACGCACATGACTAGAGTTGTGAAATTTTCAATTATGTTATCTATTGTTTATATTTCAAAACAGTAATTCATTAATTCGGGTTCATTAAGAACTGCGAATCAATTATTATACAGTTTAAAGTAAAACAATGTATTCCAAAAATCGTTTCGTCCAACTTGAGTTCCCTTTTTTGTGACTGCTTTCGTTGATAGTCTTTAAATTGATTCCATTCAAAAATAAAATTGCACGGTATTTTATTTAAGAACCTCTTCAGAGGCTTCATCCGTAGGAGAACGTAAGGTGCAAATTTTACTAAACGAGTTGATAGTTAATTATTCCATTTAAAATAATTCAGTACACTGAAAACCGGTCAAATTATGTTAAATTGTTCGTACTACCTTAAAACGTTAAATTTAAACGTTGTTAGGAATATCCCTTCAATGACCCCGTTGGCTGAACTCAAACATCTAAAATAGAATTACGGACTAAATGTAACAGCTAAATATTTTGTCATTGATTTATTTTGTTGTCGCATATTCTTTACATAGCATAACCATGACGACAGCAAATTCGGATTATCTCATAAATAATGCCTGAAAAACATTTATTTGTAATTATCCATATTTTGCTCCTTGCCAAAAATGAGTTAACCACTTGCCGAAAATATTATTATACACAATCATAACTTTAATACAAAAATAAATTTCTAATTTTCGCTAGAATCGTTATTTTACATATTAACAAAATATTATTTCAAAATTTTATCACAAAAGTATATTAATTTTAATGTTTGTTGTATCTAAGAAAGTAAATAAATCGAAGTACCATTATTTTGTATACTAACTAAGCAATTTGAACATAATTTTTATATTGAAGAAAATTTGAGACAAGAAGATGCAAGATATTATCTCCAATACTTTTGTAACGTTTTCTATCGTTCACTGTGTTCCTTTTCCAAGTTATCCTAAAATTCACACAATCAAAATTACACATATAGTACTGCATTGTCGAACCCTAAGAGGTGAATTGCGTGAATAATCTATGCAAAATTGACTTTTTAATAATCTAATAAATTTCCTTGTGTAACACATTAAATTCAAATTGAGACATGGTTTCATTGAATTTAACATTATGTCGTTTTTACTAATTTCTTATCTTTATTTTCGTAACATTCACATTCATAACATTCACAGAAAAAGTTAGGTGGATGTGGGAAATAATGCCAGTTATTCACAAATCAAGAAAATAGAGCTTCAGAATTTATTTAATAATAATTTGCGTCCTTAATGTTTAGTTAATGTGTATTTCAATCAATATTATTTTAATTTCCTGAGTAACGAAATTTATCCGTAACAATGTAATTATTACTTACTCTACAATAATTTGTTTAAAGTTTATTGTTAGTTGAATGTAACATTTGTCAAGCCAAAAATTATTAAACATCAAATGCAATTTCGAAATTTTGGAGAAAATCTTTCGAGAGTCCATTTTAGTTTTATTACCAAAACTAAGCATATATTTTAAACATGTATCACGAAAAAATGTGAACGTAAATCCGAATCATGTGAACTTCATAAACATCTTCTTTCACTGAAATGTCATTGAAAATTTGGAATTCGATAATGTCTACTAACCTTTAGTTTTGCACCCTTCATATATCAAAACGGATCTTAGATTCGCAAGAACATCGGTGATCAAATCGTAAGACTTTTGTAATCCGATTATCATTCATTATGATATCCCAAGAACCTCTATTTCCTCAGTCCCCGTATTCCGTGGAAATGGTCCGAGAGATTTTAACAATTTCTCAGAACGTATACCGAAAGGTTTCGATCGCGTTATTGATCACTTTCCTAGAATTACCCCTTTCCCGGTCTGCGAGAAAGCAGATAACAGAATTCTCGCTAACCAACTAGGATAGCGCATTGAGTAGAGCAACACATTTCAGATTTGTTCAGTAATGATAAATTGTGCCAAGAAAACCGAGTTATTTTAATACCTTTAAACTACTATATTGCTTTTATATTTCACCTTCTCCACTGGAAACAAAAGATGAATGATACGTGTTATAGAAAACAACAATAGATACAAACTTTGTTATTAAAATCAAAACTATATAAGGTTTTTGTTAAGAATATAATTACTTTTTTTACATTCTATAATTTACGTCTATCGACTTATGACCTGGTCCTAATTATATTTTTTTTATCAATGAGTCAAAAACATAAAAGAGCAGAAACAGATTTTTGTAAAAGATAAAAGTGGTTAAACACAACTATCAAACGAAATCAAATTTTTTTTTTCAATAATGACGGTTAGTTTCCTATTTGTTAAGCACATTGTGAGTCAGTCTTTTAAATCTGACGAGCAAAAAGTCTCTTAGAATGGTCAAGTCGATTCGCGTGTTCCAGTAGCCAAAATATTCCCTGGAGTCCCGCATGGAACTCGCTATCTCTCCCATATCCCCGCAGCTTAAAGATAATCAATTTTATGCTTTAATCGGCGTTTCTGTTCCCTGAACGAGACAACCCCTGGGAATGACTTTGAATTGCTTAAAGAGGATGTGCTGGAATGTTAGGTGGCTCTACGGGAGGTTATCTCTCTTGCTACCGCAAGATGCCAGGGGGACCCATGGTAATGTGACAGAGAATTCTTTCACACGAAAGGGGTTAATGAAAATGTACGTAAAAGTTAAAGTTTGAAAAAGGATGTATTTGAAATGTATAATTGAAATCTTGCAATGAAGATTAACTTGAAAAAAATCACTGTTTACATCAACTCTTCTAATAAATTCTCTTTAATTAGATTATAAACTTTTTAAATATATCCTTTCAGAATATTAATATCGCTATTTCTATGCCATAATATATTCAAATTTTCTTCAGATTGGTATAGTGATGGGGATATATCAGATTACTTTGCTGGAGTAAGTAATTTGTTCACTAATATATTTTAAATTATTAAATTATATCGTAGAATAATAGTACTAAATAATCTGTCACTTTGTCACTTTTTTGACAATTACCGGTTGAGAAAAGGGGTCTCAGATCTCTTGAAAAATTTACTTTACCAGCGTAATACTTAAGCTTTGCAAAAACGCATTATAACGTCATCTTTTCGATATTTTCCCCATCATTTTCACTGACTGGGGACATTTTATTCGACTAATATCGTTATATATCCGGAAAATCCGAATAATAAAGTTTTAAAAATTGTTCTGTCAACATCATTAACAACTTAATAACGTTAGCAAACAATCATGTACCACATTGGTTGTCGACGGAACCAGTTGGTAGAAGATAATTTTACTTTCGACAAAACAATTCTTTTTAATCCCCACAATCCATTTAAAAACCAACCCGTGACAATCTAAACAACATTTTCTCTAACAATTTATTTCCCAACCGAGTTTATATTCCAATTTCTTTTGACCAATTTATGTTTTATGTTCAGCTATATTGAAGCCAATATTCCGAACAAAACTAAATCATGGTAACCCAGTGTCGATGGAGAGCTCAAATGAGACTGAATAACCAACACACACAAAGCAGTTAAAACCGGATGGATTCGAACTTGGACCTCGATATTCCTGTAATTCGTTGGTCTATAATTTCGAAATCCAGGAAGAGCTCACAATAAGCTCTAGAATGCATTGCAATGCAGAAAGTCAATAGAGTGTACTATAGTTATGCGGTTCCACTTCTAGTACGGGAGTAATATTGGAGCTCCTCCGGAGGGTCAGGAACTAGTATGCTTGCTCGTCACTTACACTAATAAAAAAAAATATTGTAGCTTGTCACTTTAATGTTTCAGTTCATATATAGCTGTGACGATTGAAAAGCAACTCCTCCTTCTACCCATGTCTTACTACTCGTATCACAAACCCTTACTATTACTAACTACTCCTTACACCTCCATNCTCGTATCACAAACTCTTACTATTACTAACTATTCCTTACACCTCCATGTGAACCAAGTAATTGGTAAATCCCGCTAACCGGCCCACCTACTAAAAATAGCTCTACCACCCACTTTCCACATCCTATCGTCGCACATATATATGCCCCAATAGCACGCTACATTTCCCATTTACAAATACTACACATAAAAAATTTAGGAGTTTAACAGAAAATGACGGGGAAGAACAAATTAGTTTGGAACACTGTAATACATGCACGAAATAATCTTTGATTACGAAAATCTTAATGTTTTAGTTTTTTGTTCAAGGAAGTATGGTTATTTTTTTCATGAACTCATGAAATGTTAAATAAATCTGACAACTGCACTATAAAACGGCAGGGTAACACATATCCAGTAAAATATCTTCTTGCCTCTCCCAACTCCGCTCCCACAATGTCTNCATGTGAACCAAGTAATTGGTACATCCCGCTAACCGGCCCACCTACTAAAAATAGCTCTACCACCCACTTTCCACATCCTATCGTCGCACATATACATGCCCCAATAGCACGCTACATTTCCCATTTACAAATACTACACATAAAAAATTTAGGAGTTTAACAGAAAATGACGGGGAAGAACAAATTAGTTTGGAACACTGTAATACATGCACGAAATAATCTTTGATTACGAAAATCTTAATGTTTTAGTTTTTTGTTCAAGGAAGTATGGTTATTTTTTTCATGAACTCATGAAATGTTAAATAAATCTGACAACTGCACTATAAAACGGCAGGGTAACACATATCCAGTAAAATATCTTCTTGCCTCTCCCAACTCCGCTCCCACAATGTCTCTATTATTACGTTCCGATGAAATCATTTCAAATATTTTATTTCCTTTTTCCACTGGTTTTTTCTTCCTTTATTGGTCAGGAATAGAACCGCTGGACTCCTCTGTCCCCTGTATATCGGACGTTGCTAGTCTGATAGACCACTTTATTTAATTTATTTTTCATTTCATTGAATAAAAGTATACTATCATAGGAATGGTGACTGGCAACGTCCGAGAGTAAAGAGGGTAGTCTTTCAACTTTGTTTTTATATTATAAAAGCCAAATTAACTCTTCCCAGAATGTTTTCAATTCATTGCGGTTGCTCTTATTGATGGAATGACTAAAATATATGAACTTCAGAAATTCGAGGACAAACCAGGCACATGTTTTTATCGAAGTAGATTTGATGTCGAACTCGTAGCTCTCATTTTTGTGGACAACGCAGCAGGAGGTTGTCAGCTGATGCGAAAATTAGTTATTTCCCTTCGGATACGAGTCTCTGGGGCCGGAGGTGGGAGAGCGGCTTGTATGGCGAGTGCTGCAAATCGAACAGATGATGCTGACAGCTACAGTGGTGGCAGCGCGCAGTTGCTAGGCCATTTTTGGCCACGAGACAGATGACATGCGATTGGAATATTGCTTTGGACGGAGTCAGTATTTTACAGGAATCCATGGACCTATTTACTGCTATCAGATAGAATATCTTTTACACCTGAGATCGGTTTGTATGCATTTAAAAATAATACTCCAGTAATATATTTGACTCCAATGGGTAGTAAACAGATTAAAAATTCTTTTTGGACACTCTTCAACCGTTCTCAAGAAAACAGAATTTACGAACGAACCATACTTTTCGTTGCAAGTCGAGAGTGTTAGGGTGAAATGGAAATTAGTAGATGAGCTGTTTGAGAATGAAAAAAATGGTAATTTAGAAATTGATAGCAATTTAAAAAAACCTTATCATAATATGGCTATAATGGGCTGCGAAGTTGTGAGGTTAAGCCAATCCCTTAAAAGTCATCTCAGTTCATATTATACTCTGCAACTCGTGTGCATGAAGTACTAATAATCGAGATAACAAGTTGAATTTAATCGTTTTCTCATAATATGCACTTTGTAAGTATTAGTTAAATCGGTAGTGCCAGGTATTGTTATTTGGTTCAAAAAGCTCCTCAGTGGTAACTAGAGGTAACGGGACATGACCGCCAACTGTGTATCTTGGTATATCTAGAATTTAATTGAACTTCTTTTATGTTTAAATAATTTTCTTAGTCTCGCCAACCATATATTTATTTAGAGTCAACGTTCGATCTCAAAGCAGTCATCTTCAGACATCTACAATTAATACACACAACTTTACAGAAAATAAACATAAAATAGTATTAAAGGAATTAAGAAACGACTTGGGGCTTTACAATCAAAAAAAATCCGTAGATTTACTTTGACCAAGTTTCTGTCCGTAAGGTTTGAATGAATATTTCAAAAAATATTCCGAAGTTATCATGTTTGAATAAAGGAACAGGGAGACTGACGCACCTAACTACAAAATAATTCGTTCGTATGATCATTCCTCCATTATCTAACCAACATCATCAATATGGCCGCTTTAGGCATAATACAGCATAAATATGGTTTTCCCAATAATCAACCGCTGCTCATTCATAAGTTGCGAGTCTTCTACAAAACAAGTATTCCCTTCTTCTGTGCACTTTCCCCGAATGGTTTAACGCAGTTCCCACACACTTCCGCAATCTAGATATTTCAAACATTTGATTTGTCACCAAAGCACCATGGTTTATCAGGAATTCTTCTCTAAATGAAGACTTTATCAGAAAAAAAAATCACTCACGATGTTACACGTGATTTCTTTTTCCCGCTTCCCAATATCACTGGCAGCCCACTTTCACATTGGCAATGAAAGCTTTTTAACCAATTACGTAACATCTTCATTTCTATATCGTAGGTTTACAAGTGGAAAACTCTGATATGCAATCACATATGTTGTTAGCGTAACCATAAAAATCTGAAACTGCTTGTAAGCTGAACTAACAATCTATCACTCTACAATCTTTAAATAAATGTTTAGTCACGAAAGAATATGCTTAAAATATCCGATTTGTGTTAAAGCGGTGTATTCGTTTCTAGAATATCTTCCATGCATTTATTTCGTAATAACACCATAACGAGGGAGGAAAGAGAAACAACATTTGATATTGCGTGTCTTTAACACCATATTTTCCTTTGAAACATTGCATTCGACAAAAGAGAACTTTTATAAATTGCAAAAGCATTAATTCCCGAATACAAGAAATCAAATGTTCTACTTTGGTTAAGGAAACAGATTGGTCTCGAAACTACACAATTTGTGGTAATGAATTAACTGTTTCTCTTCAGAGCCATAAATTATGTAATCGAAACGAAATACTGGCGTTCAGGTTCTCTAATCGGGACTCGGAACGGAACTCATAGACTCTATATTGGACTAAAACGTCGTAACTACTTCTGATATTGACTAACAACTCAAATGAAACTTGCTGGATGAGGATAAATGACTGTTGGAAATTCCATTCTCTCCTTCGTAATATTCTGCATAATAAAATTCCATCATACACATTCCTTTTCTTCAATTTTCATCCAGTTATTATTAATGTACTCTTCTTCCAAATTAGTTATTTTAACTCTCAAACACCTGTCCCTTAAATTCTCGCGTTCTTTTACCTCGTGGCGGTCAAATTGTGGAACAAACTTATTACAGGAATGTTTCAACCAAATGCTCTTTCCCCAATACATTACGGTCCTTTTTATTCCCGAAGTTATATTCATACATCAAGATGTATGAATAGCGGTGGATGAATGAATTCTTACTGCTACCTTCTCTCTTAGTTTTCTGTTTCAATTTACATATTCTGTTAAATTTATTTTTGAGGCAAAAGTATTCTCCAAAGAGAGTTAAGCCTTACCTGCGCCTCTAAATAATATGCATTATTATTATTATTATTTTGTAGTTGAATTTTATTATTATTATGAGCATGAATGTCTTCCACAGCTTGAAGCTGGATCTTTCCACTAGATGAACGGACATTGTCAAGTTCAATCAAGCTCTTCTTCTAAAAAATTTCGCACTATATGGCAAGTGTCAAGGATTACGGATTTCTGAATATTGGTCAGTGTATTGGTTGCTCCTAGTATTTCCAAATGGTTTTTTGTGGATTTCGGTATAATTCCTGTAACTGTAATAACTATAGGTCCAATAATAACTTTTTCCACTTTCCAGGTTTTCTTGAGATGGTCAGCCTAGTTCTTGTATTTGCTAATTTTTAAACTGTACGTTCTATCTATATTGTGAGTCAGTGGGATGGCGACATCAATTAGGTGAATTTCCTTCTTATTTCGGTCAAGGCGGTTTGATGGTATGGTTACATCAGTTCTAATTTTTCTGTCCCAGTTAAGTATCCAATTGTCATTTTCGGTGACAGGTGGAGGTTCATATTTGTAGTAGGGAGTATCTGCTATGTTTCCTGAAAGAAACTGGTGAATAATTTTGGTACATTGTTGTACCTCTTGGTGTAATCTGTTTGCAAGAAACCGTCATGAACCTGTGATGTGCTCAATAATTTATGATACGTCTTTGCATTTTCGGCACTTATCTTCAATTCCTTCATTTGGGATCAATGTTCTATAATTCTTTGTTGATATTACCCTATCCTGAATAGCCATCATGAAGCCAGTTGTTTCTCCAAATAGATTTCCTTTCTTGAGCCACAAATGTGTTGCCTCTTGATTAATATTGATATTTCCAGGTAGTTGGCATGAGTCCCATGCAGCATTTTTGATCTTGTCTGTTTTTTTATTATCTACGGATTTACTTTGAAGGGTATAGCTGGAATCTGATAAATGTAAATGTGTTGCATTCATATCAGCTTTACAGATGACTCTAAACATATCATGTGATTTTTGCTTTTCATAGAAATACCGCCCCAGACTATTTATTTGTGTGTTGAGGAGACGTATTATCCCTAATTCTCCACACGTCGTGGGAAGGGTGATTCGTTCTATTGCTGCTTTGGGATGCGATTGTCTGTTAGTTCGGTTCTGATAAACCGTGATATTTCTTCCGAATCTGTATTTGACCATTTTATTAGACCGAAGGAATAGGTTTGTAATAGTATTACATACGTATTGATGGCTTTCACTTTGTTTTTGCTGTGCGGGTGAGTTCTAAGAATGCTTTTGATTGTCTGGCATAGCTTCTGTTTCAATACATTTTCGACCACAGTGTGATCAACTCCTTTTACCAATTCCTTTTTTGAGTATTCCAAGATAATTGTACCAGTTAGATTCATCCAGATCTTCAATGATGAATGGACTTGCACTTATCAAAACCAAATTCCATGCATTGCTGAATCCAGAGGTAATATCAAGGATTGTGTGAAATTCGACACTTGACTTGGCATATATCTTTAAGTCATCCATATATAGCAAATGGTTGATCATATAGTTATCCTGTTTTTGTAGTGATTTTGTATCCATATTGCATGTTGTGGAGTGCCTTACTTAGTGGATTCAGTGTCATACAGAATCATAGTGCACTCAATGAGTCCCCTTGAAAGATGCCTCCGTTAATTTGGATAGATCTTAAAACAACAGTTCTATTATTAACTGTAAGGTGTAGAGTCAAACGTCTTTCTGTAATCAACATAAGACATGCTGATGTTTCGCTTCTTTGTTATTGCTTGTGACACTATAATTGTATCTTTTATAAGTTGATTCTTGCATCCCTGTGATGACCTGTAACACCCTTTTTGTTCTTCTATCATAATGTTGTTTTTCTCTAGATGTGCGTAGATCTTGTCAGCTATGATAGACGTAAAGTACTTTTACACTGTGGGTAGACATGTTACTGGGCGATATTTTGCAACATCATCAGTATGGTGAACTTTAGGTATTAGAAATGATTCGCCTTCAGCAATAAATACGGGTACATTTTCCGGGTTCATTAAAATGTTATTATATTGTTCTGAAATACTTTGATAAATACATGTGAATTGTATAAACCAAAAATTTTGAATTTGATCAGGGCCTGGCACCTTCCAGTTAGCAGCTCTTTTAGTGACTTCTTGTACATCTTTTGCATTTAAGTATAGATGTGGCATCCATTCAAGAGTTTCCATTCTTTGTCTTTCATCGAATAGAAGAATGCTATCTTTGTCATGGTGTACAGGTTTCTCCCATATAGCAGACCAGAAGTCAGTGACAGTTTGTTCAGATGGCGCAGATATACTATCTTTTCTCTTCATGTTCTTGTTGCGACAATTGCTTTTTAGAATTCTGTAGAACCGTTTTTGAACTTGGAATTCTGTATTTTGTTTCTTGCTATCCATAGNCTATCTTTTCTCTTGATGTTCTTGTTGCGACAATTGCTTTTTAGAATTCTGTAGAACCGTTTTTGAACTTGGAATTCTGTATTTTGTTTCTTGCTATCCATAGATGTTTTGTATCTTCTGTGTCGTCCAGAGTACACTGCTAGTCGTTGAATGTGACTGTCAAGAATTTGTGCCAAACTATTTGGTGTTAATTGTTCTCATGTAACTGGTTTAATAATTTCTGTCACTTTCTTTTCTAGCTTTTTGGTTCTCACTTCTTTTTGAAATTGTGTAAGTCTTCCAATTTTCATTCTCAGCAAACTGATACGATTTTGAAGTCTGATCTGCCATTTTGGAAGTTTTTCATCTTCATTCCTGCGTTTAACTGAACATTCATTTTAGGTTCTACATTGCCTCTGGAAACTTTTCGGCGGTCTTGATCAATTCACAAATGTAGAAGCAGCCCAGTTGTGGTGGAGTTCAAGTGTTTCTATCAGGTTCAATCGTGGTGGTTACACTTCTGCATTGAGGATTCGTATAATCTTCCACATACTTGATGTAAAATTTCACTTGGATAGCTTTAGTTATGCTCAGGTGTTCATGTCGCAGAATTTCGTGAAATTAGCACTAAACTCTGGCTTTATTGTCAGTTTCAGTTCCTCCATGTCTGACATGTCATTTCTCTCTTCACGATCATCATTCGAATTTGCCATCATTTTTACTGAAGCATTTGGGACATTATAGTCGTTTCTATTTTCATGATTGCAATTTGGTGAATCACATTCATCGTAGCTTTCTTCTGAATCACAGTGATTATCGCCATTGTCCTGTTTTATTTCCCTTTTAATTTTGTTGATCTCTTGCTGTGATAGAAGATGTGTGTTGACTATTGCTCTCCTCGTGTCCACAAGATTATATCAATAAATTCTAGGTGCGTTTCGATAAGTTTTGTGCGCATCTTATTTCGGTAACATATCAATTATGTTTCTGCTTTTGTAACTATCATAAAACAACGCATGGCATATTTGTTCATTTGTGTCGTCCATTTTATTCGTTGTCTTACGAGATCTGCTTTGCTGGTTGACCCGGCAAAACACGTCCAGCAGGAGAAACTTGATGTTGTCTGGAGATTCTGTGTTCGACGGCATGTCGCTCTTTGGGTATCCCTATCAGTGCCCGCATGCACAGCTCCTGATCACCACCGGCTTGCATACAGTCACTCCCAGTGGTGACTCCAGAGGTGCCTGTCGCTCCCCAGGCAGTGGCTCAAGTTCCGAGACCTTACGATTCCTTGTTATCATTCTCCGTAAATATATGGGTAGTGCCCTTGTCCTGTTATCCACCACCAATTTCTGCTGATGTCCGTCTCCCACGTGGCTGATGACATGCTCTGACGTAGGGTTGGACTTCGATAGACGAGTCTATTCTTAGGCGTGGATAGGATGGGTAAAGAACAAATTGATCAGATGGGTTGTTGTGGGATACCTTCGCCTGACTCCTCCGCCAGGACCTGTCCGGCTACAGTGACTCTGGCAGTAGCTATGCTACTACCAGTATAGTTCCCAGCTTCATTGGAGCACGCAAAACCCCACCGCCCGCACGGACAGTACTTCGTTAAGGCGGTATCCCCTGCGGGGTTATAATAATAATAATAATAATAATTATTATTATTATTATTATTATTTGTTTTTATAAACTTTTTTTGTAGTTGGATTCGGGTAAGGTGCGGGGTATACCAAGCATCCTCACCTCAAACAATGTCACAATTTAAAAATCTTCTGACTATTCTACAGGTGTGAAGGATGGCTACTTTTTGTAGTGTTTTTGGGGAGTAATATGTAATATGTTTTTGGGGAGTTGAATCCGATTGATACTCAGATGAAGACTGTGAGGGATGACTCCAGTGGTGGACAGGACTATAGGAACTATCTATACACACACTCCATATTCCAAAGCGAAGAATTTCTGTTTTCAAATCTTCACATTTTTAATTATACTTTTCGCATGATTTCGTTGGCGGTAATAATGTTAACTCCAGATTTCAACAAGAAATCAAAGCGACTTAGCCCCGCACTTTCCTTAAAAAGTGCTCCCTTTTCTAGGAGTGTGATTTTCTGTGCATCATGGGTCCTGGGATATTATCTTGATGTTTATGGTGTCCTTTAATTGTGGTTCAGAGGGCTCCCAAAATAACTGGTGTAGCTCTAGTTTTCACGTTCCATATTCTTTGAACTTCCATTTGTAGATCTTTATATTTTCTCGGTTTTTCTTCTTCCTTCAGGATTATATTATTATTATTATTATTATTTAATACTGTGCTCGTGAATAATACAGATTTATACCTGTTGTAATATGTCAATCGCTATTAAATAATATCTTTATAATGTTTACTATGCGATGTATTCCGTTCCCATTGCGCGTCAATGTTTTGTATTTAAATATTACGTAAGGCATCTCTTTTATGAATAAGAATGTTGTTGAAAAACAAATATAAAGTATGGCTCAAAAACCATGTATGAATATAATTTATTAGTTTAAAAACTACGTAGAACGTACAGATTCAGTATCAGGTGTTCAAGAATGTCATACACCTTAATATAGCATAACAAAAAAATTTTTGACAATACATTTATTATTATTATTTCATAATTTATTCACCACTGTCAATGGGTAGGTTGACTGATATGTCTCTTTAGTGTTAAAAGTAAAAATATTCTGATCCGATATAAATACCAATCTATATGATAAATAATTCTATATATTAACTGATAACATATTACATTACAAAACTAGTGGTGCAAAACCATTGCATATACTTTCTCATATACGTTTCTCCGTTTCCAGCATAGAGTGAGAAAAAAATCTATAGTGAAAGGGTCATTTCTGGCGTGGTCCTGTACATTTTGCTCGTATGCCAGTGCCCTATTCATGCTCAAAGTCGCTAGATGAACTTATTACTTTCCTTTATTAGAAATTTGAAAGTAAAATAAATATTCAGAATATTATTTCAAAACATATAGCTACATATCGATTTTATAAATATTGTAGAAGTGTTATGTAAATGTAATTTCGTTGTACACAGAAATTGATATATTTTCGTATCTGCAGTGCATTCGCTGTCCTATGTATTTTATCATTATCATATCTTTCATTTCAGTTTACGAATAGTGTATTCTACGTCTTCCATTTACATTGCTAAATATTATTCAAGTTTCTTGAAACTGTAAACTAATGTGTAAGTGTAGCAGACAGAAATTATTTTGCTGCGTCTATACCAAACACTAAAGCGAAATAGCGCTAACGCGGATGTAATGTATACTAATTGTACCTTTACGTATAGAACAATTAAGCAAAATCGTTGGAGTCGTTTTTGAGAAACATTCAAAAGAGTACTTTGACCTTCATGAGAAGTATCCTTTGGTGTAATGTAAAAAAAGTAGAGCTTGTGCATCGACAACAAGTAAATTCTACCGTAAATACGAAATGCGAATTAAAGTGATTCATCCATTTCCTCAGAATCGCTGCGCACAGACGAACAGACGGACGGACTTTATGTCAAAAATTACTTTTTCAGAATCAGGGATCGCCAAAACGGATATTTCCGTCAGAATCTCGTTTTTGAATTTTTTCACGATTACACAACTCTTTACATACTGCGTATATGAGAGAGTAAAAAATATATAAAGTTCCCTATGATTTGGAAATCATACCTCGCCATAATAATCTATCGGAAATGGTACTTGTTCAAACGTTCTGGTGGTCTATTTTGTATTACATTACAGAACACAACATGAATATTAAATTCAATTAGGATATAAAATATTCATCGCTGAGTTACGGAGTATTTATTGACAAGGAAAATTAAGTAAATCATACTGTTTCAATGTACTGACTGTAACACTGCGCAAAAATGAACAGAGTTTTTTATAAAATTAATAAAAGTTAGTCCTGTGAAACTCGCAACTGAATAATTTATACAACATATTAGCAGAACGTATTTGTAATTGAATTCTATTATAATATTTTGAAAATGTATTTATTAAATATTCTGTCGATATTATAACACACTCGTAATAATTTTTGTTCTAGAAGGGGCTTCGTGTCATAATTTTGTCTTGGGTCGAGAAAATGTTACTTCTGCCACTGACTTTGGATCAGATTTCATGCAAAGAACATAAAATCTGCTACTATTCGCCACAAAATATCTGACCATTATACCACAGCAGTCTCATTTGATACCTTGTTTCGATAAGTTCGACACGTATACTTAGCACCAATTTCATGATTAAATATATATTTATTTCATCTTTGATCAACAAGCTTAATCTCCAATGGAATTTGGGAACTCTTGTACAGTTGTTGTTGGTAACTTGCAGCTTACGATCACGGGAGTTGTGTTCATCTACATCGAAAACTCGTGAGAGTATTATGTATATACTTTTAGTCTCCTTCTTTACAGTAATGAATAGATTATTCACTATAAAATGCTGGTAATTTTCCTTGTCTGTTTCGTTTTTCTCTGAAAATTTCATTATTAATTTATTTATATGAATAGTTCCAGTTATGTTCTGTTATATATTTCTAAGCATAAATAATCAATAGAGCAGGCAAAATTTCAATACCGACCACAACGCCATAGCAAGGAGTATCCAATGGAAATTACTCTCAGCTTGATGTTTAATAGTGCAATATTTTTTTACAACGCATTGAATATAGGTAGTCCTCAGCTGCTATCACCGATGTTTTGGACCTCACGAACCAAAAAGTGCATCGTTTTGAACTCCAGGGTCCTTTCAGAATTTTTTGAAAACATTTATTTCTTGGTCAAATAATGGCCCCAAAAACTTCACATTGTTAATATGAAATGCACATATTTCATAAAACAATTGTAAAAATTCCTTATAATTATTGTAAATGATAACTTAAATAAATATAATTATTTCTTTGCTGCAATAATATCTTAAGAAATTATAGGTCCAAGATATAGATCGTGTTTGACCTGATTGAACACAACTTCACAAACAATATTTCTTATTTTAATTCTTTTTTCCTGTTACTGAAATATGATGAGAATTAATATAACTGTCACCGTAAAAGACCGAAATTGGAGAATGTCGACTTTCACCGGTTAATGTCAATATTCACATAGTCACTTGGTGTATGTCCGAAATATTTGCTAAGTACCTTTATTTCTGACTTACACTGGTAAATGTCGACATTCACCATGCACTAATGGTGAATGTTAAACATGTCAGAGATTTATATTTTCTTACCAAGATTTTAAAACACACAGTACATTCTAAATGGGAAAAGAAAATAATCGCGACATAAAAAATTATGAATATTCTAAATGGGAAAGGAAAATGATAGTAATAAAAAAAATATTTATGTGATTCAAATCTTATTTATTGCAACAACTTAAACTATTATGACATTTTGAATTGCACAAGAGTCCCTTGCTTTTACAGCTGCATTTATTTGTGGAACACTTCCTTTTGCAATGACAGCGTGTATAGCCTTGCCCCCCACTTCTCGAATTAGCTGCAGCTGCTTCTCTCAGCGACATTTCTACAAAAGAAATCTCATCTATGGAAAGTAACTTTTCTTTACAAATTACGAACTGATTACGTGTGTAAAGTTGCTTGAGGGTACCATTTTTATTTGCCAGTTTATAGAAGTCAGAGTCTTCTATTCCAACAACAACCGCTAACACATTTCGGCTATCTGTACGACCACGGTCGACATCAGGGACTTGTATTCGTACAGTATCACCAATTTGAGCAGGAGGAAATTGTTTTTGTGAGGTTCGTAACATTTTTGCTGCTTGCAGTAGAAGATTCTCTTTCGCAGCCGCTCTTTTTATAGAAATTAACTCGTGTTTTTCAGTCAGAACTTGATGTGAAGACATTGTAGATTGCAGGTCCTCTTCAATATTTTTCTTTGGAATATGGTTTTCGGTATGACCACCGCTCAAATTTTTTTCAGAAGTATTAACAGTTTCTTCAAGCTGTTCTTCGGTTTCAATATTTGCGATTTGTTCGCTGGACAAAAAAGACGATGCTATACCTCTTTTTGCTTTAACGCCAAACATGGCTTCATAAGGACTTTGGCGTATTCCTTCGTGATATGTAGTGTTCTTGGCAAATTGAACAAAGGGTAAACCATCTGACCATTTGTTTGTATCGTTATCATTCATCCATGCAGTTAGCATATTCTGTATATCCTGATTGGCCCTTTCAACTGAGCCTTGTGTTTGACTGTGACGAGGCTTCCCATGAACTATCTTAACATCTTTCCACATAGCGCATATTTCGGATATGACTTGATTACTGAATTCTCTACCATTATCTGATTGCAATATTGCTGGTGCACCAAATGTTAAAAATATTGAAAGAACGTGATACGCTACTTCTTCAGCTCTTTTAGTTTTCAAAGGTCGTAGCTGGACAAACTTAGTTAAATGATCTTGATACACTATTATGAACTTATATTCGCCATCTCTGTTTGACTGCAGATCTATCAGATCAACTTGGCATCTTGAGTTTAACTCAGAACTGACCATTGGTTTCACAACAATACCTTTCTTAGGTGCACTGTGTTTCATTTGACACTGTTTGCATAAATTTAAATACAACATTACAACTTCATATGTAATATTTTTGTATTTAATTTGCAACTCTTTAAGCATACGTGTCCTTCCTCCGTGGCCTATTCTGTTGTGTGTTTCATATAGTATACTGAACAATTCTTCATTGGTAACATAATACTGTAAATTCGTTTCCCCTAGTTTTAATGGTACAATTAACTTCTCTTCATCATTAATTTTTAAAACGTCAAAACGTTTTAATCGTCTGTAATCCAAAGGTGTGTTGCACTTAGTTTTAGCAGAAACCACTTCAGAAAGTATTTTAGAGTACTTTTCTTGAGAAAAATAAAAACA
>NNCF01128372.1:109149-139391 GCA_002313205.1 Laupala kohalensis
AAAAAAAAAATGCGTACGTTTTCTGCGTTTATTGCGTATTTTTCCGGTTTTGCTTTGGATACTTTGATCGAATACGATGGAATCCTTTGCTAGTTTCATGAATGTGAAGAAATGTGGTTTTCTCCATACGGTCATTTACTGTTTTTATCGGTTCGCTCAGAATACATTACCAGGAAATTTGGAGGAAATTTATTTAATATTCTACTGCATATTCCCAGCCAAGACGCCTGCTCTTCTAACTAACCAAATGACTATGGGTATTTTATAAGTCTACATGGCTAACTTACTTGGAAATCAAGATGGTTTGCAAATAACAGATTCAAAAGAAGAGAATAAAAATTCTCACTAAATCGTACGCCAAAAAAGATTTAAAAATATTTAAAAAATTTCTTTTGTCTTTAATTATGTAGTAAGCATTTATAATGCTTCCGGGACAAACTTAGTTATGAGTTCCATTAAAAACTACGCAAACACAGGTTTGTACTTTGAAGGGTTGTAAGACTCTAAATATACCAATGTTTCTGAGTATACGACGTCAATAAAATAACAGGAAAGTACAGTTTTCAGTTGTTGAGTTAAGTGTTGTTTAATGGACAGTTTTATGTTTGCAAAGTGTGTTAGGAAGTATTTTAATTCATTTATTTGAACAGCTCTTGTTTATCTTACGACAAAATGCTTGAAATGAGCTCTTTTGTACAATGTGTAACGTTCTTTGTACTTCGTATTACGATAAACCTTCATACTGCTACTAACATTTTTACACAAAACCCTTGAAGAACGATTGGCTGAGTAGGCGAGACTGGAGAAAAAAGCCTTATTATTTAATACTACGAGAGGAAAAGTGCAATATTATTACTGGCGTATTTTTTCTTCACTGTACTCAGATGTAATGAATACTATCTGTATTCGTTGGTTCTTTCAAAATAATATATCACTTTGAACTTTAGGTATGTTATAACTTTTGTTAATTTAATATTAAAAAGTTATTTTGTTGTACAAATAAAAGAAAATCATAAAACTCACAGCACCTTGCTTAAAAACAATTTTTTAAATAAAGAGTTTTTGGCATTACACAAACATTTTGAGAGACAGAATGTCACGAGTAAAAACCACAGATCTAGTGACTTTCACCGGTTTTGTCTGAAATACGTATATACACACAAAGGTTGCGATCGAATACAGCAGCTATCAACCTATCCTCCCCTGATCGAAACCCGCATTGATGCTTTGTGTGCAAGTGGGTCCGCACCGGTACATCCTCCTGCCAGCAGCGTAGGGAGAGCAGTTCGCTTTTCGGTCGGCAGAGCGCACACCAGTCGCTCCCCACCACGTGACAGCGAGGCTGTAGTATCCTCAGACCGCGAGCTCGAAACAGACGTCAGTTGCGCTGGCGCCGGCTTCAGCGGTGGTCCAGAGTGGATGAGTGCGCGTGGTGTTTGATAATGGGAGGCATGATTCTTGTGGTACTCGTCGCGAATCCGTGAGTGAAGTGTCTGTGACAAGTGAAGTGCGGTGGCGATGGAGGCGGTAGATTCCGAGTGTAAAGTGGTGCTGGTGGGAGACTCGAAATGTGGGAAGACGTCACTGGTCCAGAGATTCGTCACTGACGCGTTTGTTGAGGTGAGCAACGAGTTCTGTTTACTTTTCAAGTTATCTAATACTCATATTTTCAAAAAAAAAAAAAGAAATATTTCTAATGAATAAAAAATTGTCGTGATTGTTCATTTCAGTAGTATGCAGCACATAATTTAAAGTTTCAGAGGACAAAAACGCGTCATCACGTGTATAAAATTTGACTTATTTTGTTCCAAGTAGTCAGTTGCCTCAATCATAACACGTATTTCTAAATATCAAAAACATTTTTGCTTTTGCATTACTGAAGCATTTGATTGTATCGCTTTTATTTATTTTTAATTTATCTATCTTCGGAAGTAGTAGTTACTTACACGTGATAATCATTATCCAAATTATTTTCAAAGGTTAAAAAATGTAGTTCCTGTGTATTCCACAGAAATCAACAATTAAGCTGCCTGAACATTATCTCATGGTAGGAAGATAACATTATCAATTACAGAATACTTTCACCTACTGTGGAAACTCGATAATGTCTAAATTATAAGAATGTCACAAAACTGTACCGATATAAAATCTCTCTAATAATGATACGTCATAAATGTTTTAACATATTTTTTCGATAGTGTTAGAAAAATTAGGTTTCGAGTAGTAGTGAAGTGTTGACTTTTCAGTCCATTTTTTCGGTCTCATATGTCTTGGTTCAATGACTATTTTATATGTTCAATATAAACGAAAGTAAATTGTATTTTCTGAAATACTAACGAAAAATAAAACTAGTTTATGAGATTTAGTTTCCAAAGTAACATTTTGAAATTTGAAATTCATCTACCTTCGGAAGTAGTAGTTATCACACTTTGAATTCATTCAAGAATACTTCAATCAGAAATACAAAATTATTCATCCTATAATATATATGTCTCTAGTTAAATATTCAAGAGTTATTTTGAATACATTATTATGAAACGGAAGGAACTAGATAAATCAAGAAGTCCAATTAATGAATGCTAAATTGGGAGTGATCAAGAAAGCAATGATAACTTACATTTTCCCTCAATTAGTTCAATCATTAACCGATCAAGATGAAAAAATCCAATTGTAAATGACTGTAATTACTACATACGGCAAGGAATCGTACTCCGTATTCCAGTAAATTCGTCTTTTAGTGTGCAGGTGGTAAGTACACACGCGAAATCGTCGGATTGGGGCTGTAAAAAGTTTTTGAAAAACGGTGTACTTTTTTTGCGTCTATCATCGAAGAACAGCTCTCCTCACTTCCGGCCTACGAAGCGCACGGTTGGGCGCGGAATTTTAATGTATGTCACAGCATGTGTTCCGCTCCGTGGTAGCTATCGCGAATAACATACATGAACTGGGAATACCGCTTTTACGAGTACTTGCTGGTTGAAAGATTATAATACAATGTGCCCTAGCGTCTAATTACAACTTGCGCTGGAATGTAAATTCATAGAATATACTTCTCTTTGAAGTGAGAGACAGGTTTTTCCTTCCTTATCTTGTTTTCCTAACTGACCTCAAGTGCAGCTTCCAACATTAGACTGCGCATGCTCACATGAACTGTCTGTACGTGTGTGACCGGAAATGTGGATTGTTACATCTGGCAGTGATGGATGAGACGTAAATAATTGACTGGATGAAAGTAATGCTCTTGATTCGCAGATCTGTTTAGTACGCACGAGAATGTGTTGTTTCTGCTGTGGATGCTTCATAAACCTTGACAATGGGGATAAGAAAAGTAAATATATCACACGACTTTCTTTGGATGATACACAATATTTGTTGTGATGTTTTTACACACTTCGTTTCGACTCTATATTTGACTCTTCATCGAGTGTAACAAATGTTAACACAGCAACAGAACAATTTTTTTTCTTTTTGTCATCGTAGTATTTGTAAATGGGAAATGTTATCTACATGGAGCGAAAGGATGTAGGAGTTGGGTGGAAAGCTATTGTTAGTAGGTGGTGCGGTTAGCTGGGTTTTCCAACAACTTGGCCTACGTGGAGGGGTNAGTTATTATCTTTTATACAATGGGACATAATTACACTTTGTTATACAGAATTTAAATTTTGTTTGCTTTCCTGTATTCTGCTTTTTATCCTTCTATTTGTTTGACCTATATGACAAGCATTATAATATTTGCATTTTATTATTTGTACTACATTTTATTTTTAAAGTTGATATCAAATTCATATTTTCATAATTTAGTAATCTCTTTAGTTGTTGTTTTACAAACTTGTACAGAAATACAGCATAAAGACACTCCCACCCCACCCGAACACACACGCAAAAAGGAGGGAGTTGTTTCTTATTTGCTTATGCAACATATATTTCGATTTAACATAATTGAAGATATTAGTACTGTGTTTTAATAACTAAGGAGCTATTCTTAACGATTTCCTATAAATTGAACCATATTTCAAGATTCAATGTGCCCTCTTTCCTGATCCATCTGTTCCCCATTAGTAACTCCGGTATGGACATAAGGAATCCAAATCTGGGATGTTGCAACTTGACAACGGCGAAGAAGTACAGCTAACCAGAACACCTCTAGAATTCCTTACATATTACAGTCCTTCAGTCTCCTAGAACTAATAAATAGTAATCTGGGTTTCTGATTGAAATCTTGAATGAATTCAAAGTGTGACAGCTACTACTTCCGAAGGTAGATGAATTTCAAATTTCAAAATGTTACTTTGGAAACTAAATCTCATAAACTAGTTTTATTTTTCGTTAGTATTTCAGAAAATACAATTTACTTTCGTTTATATTGAACATATAAAATAGTCATTGAACCAAGACATATGAGACCGAAAAAATGGACTGAAAAGTCAACACTTCACTACTACTCGAAACCTAATTTTTCTAACACTATCGAAAAAATATGTTAAAACATTTATGACGTATCATTATTAGAGAGATTTTATATCGGTACAGTTTTGTGACATTCTTATAATTTAGACATTATCGAGTTTCCACAGTAGGTGAAAGTATTCTGTAATTGATAATGTTATCTTCCTACCATGAGATAATGTTCAGGCAGCTTAATTGTTGATTTCTGTGGAATACACAGGAACTACATTTTTTAACCTTTGAAAATAATATGGATAATGATTAGCACGTGTAAGTAACTACTACTTCCGAAGATAGGTAAATTAAAAATAATTGATTAATAAAAAAATAAATATTGAAAATCAATGTGGTGGTGATGGAATGATATATTGAGGACAAACGTGACTCGCCTCTCTAAAATATTATTAACTTGGAAGTTATATCCATTATAAATTGACTTTCAATTTACAGACCCAAAATGCATTTGACTATACGGATTAGTATAAACGAGGGTAAGTGGCGGTCAAGTCCCATTTACTCGTCACGATATGTAATACAGTAGAACCTCGATTAACCTTGGTTAACCGTTCGTCATTAACCGTGGTGTTCACTCTTCCGATGAAAAAGAATTTCAGCCACAATTTCTACTACAGAGTAAATTAGTTAATTGTCCGTCATGTCGTCATGCGCAGTTTGTACTGCTTATTTTGACAATAAATGTATTATCATATATAACTACTTCCTACTACTTCCACAGTGGCACGTATGTTCCTCAAAACAGAGACCCTCAGGTACCAATAATTTTGTGACATCCAGGACGTAATGAATTTGAGAAATATAAGAAATGAAGTAAGGAAAATCATTTCAAACTGCAAGATACGAAGAATGATTACTTCACATTTCAACCCCTGATAACGTGACATTCTACACACACATCTATGCATTTTTATGTTCATAATTCATTAATAAATGTGTCTGGATTAAACGTGGTTTTTATTTATTCGTGCGACCCCCCCCCCTCCCCATTACCCCAGATAATAGAGGTTCTTCTGTATGTATTATTCTTGGCTCCTCGCTGGGAGCTCTCTCTTCGGTGCTCAACGCAAACCCTCACAATTCCTCATTTCCTGAGATCTTGAATATAACTAAGGAGGGAGAAGCGATTCTAATTTTTGGTATGAAATATATTTTCAGTAAATTATTTTTTCTTGAAGGGTTAAAAAAATTGAAGTATTAATTTTCCTTTGTAATTTGAATGTACTTGACAAAAATGTATATTTATTTACAAATGACACCTACCTCGTACAAAGGAGTCAAAATGTTTGAGAAAAATATAAGATATGAAAAAGTAGTTCAGACGTGGGAATATAGTATAATTTGTTGCTAGTGAATTATGACGCGTCAATCAGCAACAGTTTTTTTCTGCGATAAAGAAATAGGTCGGAAGTGGCGATCCGAAAGTTAATACTACCACAATTCTATCGCGATTCTCAAGTGATGTTTTGATCCAATATTCGTCGGGGAGTTATCGATAAAAAATAACGTTCACATGCACACAAAACAGACGATTATTGCTAAACCTGGATGTAAGCTATCTTGAACCCAATTCGTAAAGATGTGAAGAGTTCATAAAACTGTATTCGGCGATTACATATAGAGTTATACGAACGTTAATTTTTTTTGTGAAGTCCACCTCGGAAAAGGAACGCGTGTTACACAAAGTAGCATAAACGTACGGGTCGATATTCCGATACAATCTATTGAAGTAAGGAATGTCAGCGCCCTTACTGAATTCGGGGAAGTCTGGTCGATGTAAGTCACGTGTTTCGAGAGTGGATATCCGGGGCGTGGTGTGTAAAACAACCTCTGTTTGAATTAATTAGTATCAATCCATAACGTGTGCTTAATATAGAAGTCCTATATTACCTTAAGCACCCTATATTTGATGATCGTCTGAAAACATCTTAACGCAGCGTTACGGTGTGCAGTATGTTCAATTTTTCCTAAAACATCACGTGAATAAAGAAGAACAAGTTCTGGACATGTGTCAATGTTTGAGCTTATTTGTGTATTCCTAATGCAACAGAAACTATAACCCGCGAGTTTGCGAAGGGAGCAAATATTTAAGTCTAATACACAGAGAATAACTGCCTGTAAAACATACTTTTGAGTCGTACCATAAAAGCATCATAGGTTGTAAATATAAGATTTAACCCTTTTCTAAGACATGTGGCGTATTGAACAAAATTTACATTATATTCAGGTTCCTATTTGGGTGTTGGAGAAGTAACATCGTTGGTATCGAGAAGAAGAAAAGAAATATCTATTCAAATTATTTTTATATTGTTTCAGTAATACTGAAGAGAATAAAATCAAATAAGTTTATTATGAAATTTCATTTTGATTTGCTATATGAGTTTGGCATTGTATTTTCTCTTAGCAATTGTGAAAAGAGATTAATGTACAACATGTGTGGATGATTCCAAAATTTCAATTGTTGCTAACCTATGAAATATTAAATCTACATAAAAATTATGTTGAAAGCATAACACAAATTAAATTTATATTTTCAATGAAATTGGGTGATGATGGACTATATACTTTTTTCATTTATCTACTGTTAGGCATTATGAAATTATTCATTTCATTGATAATTCAGATAAGCTTAGTCATTTTTAATAGGAATGTAGTCTATTCAATACCCATTGAATTCTTCTCCTCTATCCCATTCCATTTGACAGATACGAATAACAAGTTAGGAATTTCGAAATTTTGATGTACGAATATTGACGGAACTGCCATGGAAGTTATTTCATGAATGCTAAAAGCGTTGTTTACATCACATTCCTGAATTTCATTTTTGAGAACTGAGGTAGGAACGCTGTCTTATTTCTAAACTAACGGAACTTGTAACAAAGAATGTGGTAGAAAAACGTTTATAAATATGCATATTGTCGGACGGAAATCAATCCAAAGAAATGTATTGTTATTTATAAATGTTTTTCATAAGGATGACAAACTCACGCGTTCCTTCTAGATTTTGTTGATCTAATTGTAGTATTTGTAAGTGGGAAATGTGGCGTGCTATTGAAACTTTTCTACATAGAACGATAGGAGGTAGGTTGTGGGTGATAGGCTATTGTCAGTAGGTGGGCCGGATAACTGTATTTTTCTAACAACTTGGCCCTCGTAGAGGGGTTAGCGCCCATGTAGAAGTATAGTAATAGTGTTAGTCATACTAGGAGCAATAGGAGGTGGATAAAAGGAGAAGGATTCCCTTTTCAGTAGTCACAGCTATATGAACTGCGACATTAATGTAAAAAGCTACAAATTTTTTCTGGCCCCACCGGGAATTGACCCCGGGATGAGTTGGCGATAACATTTACATCTGAGCCACCAGAGGGGCTAGTAGAATTGGATGCCTATTAACACTACAGAATGTCTAAATTGTAATGAAGCTTTCCTTTATTGGAAACAAACGGGAAGCCAAAACCCACATCCACAGTACCAAAACAAACAAAAATTATTATGCAAATCTTGAGATGTATTCGCGTTGAGTTTTACCCGTCGAAAATAAATATATATAGTAGCATAAAAATAAAAATATTATTTATCAATGTTTATATTCTGATTTAATTTTTTACTACAAGTCTATCTAATACTATTATTTAAATACATAAGCAATCATATACAAAAGAAAAAAATGTAAAAAATATTCTAGGATCGCACTGAGTTCCTATTCATAATATTCATTCCGAAGCACTCGGGTTCCGTTTTTTCGAAAAGTTTATGTTAGTTGAATTATTACTCACAAACGTTTAAATTGTTTGAGACGTACGCAGGTTCATTAATCTTTTATTTTTGAATTATCCGAACATTCGAAATATTACCACGAAATTTGTCTCTTTGTACTTTACATTTCCGGGTAATTGATGCCTCAAGTTCATTTTCGTATTGTTATATGACCACCGATGACAGTTTTCGTTCAAAGATGAATTTCAAAAGAAAAACGTAGAAATAAGGACAATATTAGCAATAATGATATCTTGGGTTTTAGTACCTTCAGCAACAGATTTATTAGTTTGATTATTTTTAGTGAGTCTAGAAATAACGAAACTTTTCATCTTTATTTGTATGAGTTTGCCCTAAAAATATTTTTTGAAGTGCGAGATTTAATCTTCATATACTAGAATAGAAGGAAAATGTTCTAGGTGTATACTACGCTAAATTAACGGTAAGAGGAAAACAAGACGAAAATTGAGAAATTTATAATTATAATTTAAGCGCCATAAGTCACAGATGTCTCGACCTATACCTCGACGTGAGGTATCTCCTTGAGAGGTACGGTGTGCCTAAGTATTGTAGTTGAGCACCAGTTACAACCATCCTGGTTAATATGTTGCAGTCGTGATGGCGCAGGCAGCATATAGGCAGCGTATAACGTAACCCTGCGGGCAGCCGTGGGACAGAATCGCGTTGAAACCGGTTGGGCCCTACACCACCTGGAGTGCTGGAGGGGCGGGTTTACTGCTTGCTCGTATTACACTGTCGCTCCATGTACTTGCAAGCGCCGTCTAAAGCGGTCTTCGGTGAAATGAATCCAACGGCTAAGTCTTCGGCGGGATGAAGAACACGATACTTCGCAGTTTACGAGAAACGGTAATTATAGAGGGACAGGGAAAGCGTTTAAATGGGAGTTGAAAGCGAAACTGCAAGGTAAATAAATACATTATGGTCTCGTACGCAGTTCCCGATTTCAATAGTTCCTTCTCGATTCATCGTTCGATCGTGATCACGAACTTTGAAGTCTTAAAAGCGAACAATTCCTATGCTAAATTTTCATATCAATAAATTTGTCTTTTTAATTACTTCTACCTGTTACTTTTAAACACTGAAGTAACTGGGAGGAAGACGAGGTTGTTTCCTTAAATTTCTTCTTCCTCTAAGACATACGTTTATTTGACGTTTACGGGTAGAAAAATGTTGGTCTCAGTTAAGGTAGTTAATATTGGTAGGAATTAGAGGGATACGCCAGAGGTTCTTTATTTAAAAAACCTGACAGTCTTAAGTTGTTACTGTATTAAATATCGATTTTTCACGTATACAGCTTATTTGGGTAGTTCTTTATTGACATGGATTCTGCCCATACGCGTCCCACTATATATTTGATCATAAAGCTGGANTGACATGGATTCTGCCCATACGCGTCCCACTATATATTTGATCATAAAGCTGGAAGCCTCCAGACTTGTACTTCTACCAAATATATATTTCTCGTTCATGTGACAAGAGGGGTCTTTATTTATCATAAAATTATTAGAAAGAAATTTCTAATTAAAAAAACTCATTTATCCTAAAACCAAGTGTGTGTGTGGGGAGGTGGAGAATGGTCATAAACTGAACACACTACGAAAGACGGAAGGATAGGAAATAACGTTAAAGTTGAAATGTGCGACGTTTCAGAAATGAAAGGATGGGTTCTATTCTCATTAGAAATATATTCAGTGGGTAAACTATGTAAGAGGTATTGCAGGTAGGCATTCAGTCGAGTTGAGAGGCGATGTCACGGACTGGCGTACGATCACCAGTGTAAAAACATATAATGTATTACTCTAAATAACCTGTGTGTGATTCTTATACTTCTGTCGTGTCTATTCGCCCGATTCCACCGTCATAATCGTGTCAAGTGGGAAATCAGATTTCTTCCTCTTCCAGAGCCTGAGAAACCAAGAAGTTTGTGAAAGTAAAGTGAGACTTCCATACTACAGTGATTGGTAAAAAAAAAGTCTTTTAGAGCAACTAATGGTTTGCAATAAATGTCTGTCCCTATGGAGATTCATCAGATGATGACTTTCACAAGTAAATTGTTATCAAATTCGATCACCTGGAGAACTTCAATCAGGCACGTTATTGCAGATAGAGACTATAATTGGTTATGCAGTTGATTTCATAACATCCAATACTTTGCATCACGTGTTCTTCTTAAGATGGTTTGAAATAGTTCTTAATACACCACGTCGCTGTAGGGGTGGCGACGTCTGATGGAGATAAAAAAATGTCACTCTTGTAGAACATNGACGTTTATTTAAATACTGGCGAAATGTGCCTGATTCCTTCCGGAGTATTTGTTGTTCGACTGTATTTTACATTTTAGTGTAGATAAACTAAGGCAATATCTCTGAAGATGGTTCTTAATCTCTTAAAATTTCTTAAGATGGTTTGAAATAGTTCTTAATACACCACGTCGCTGTAGGGGTGGCGACGGGCGACCCGTGGCGCAGTGTGTAACGCGCTCGCCTTCTACCTCTGGGGACGCCGGTTCAAACCCGGTCCGATCCAAGTAGAATCCGAGGTGGTGGACGGAACGGTGCTCGCGGCAGGTTTTCTCGGGGTTCTCCCGTTTCCCCTGCCTATCATTCCACCACAACATTCACTCATCATCATCTCACCGCCATAATCATTCATAAAAATCACCCAAAAATCATTTCATTAATCACCCTCGGGTGTGGCGAGCCCTTGTGGTATTCAAGCTGAAAAACATCATGAATGGAACGTTGTTCCAATCATGATGTACGGTATAGGCATCAATGCCTGAAGTACCGATTAAGCAAGTAAGCAAGGGGTGGCGACGTCTGATGGAGATAAAAAAATGTCACTCTTGTAGAACATATTTGATCCAAATATTTCGATCCAGACGCAAAAACATTTATTCAATAAAAAATGTATATTTTGTTTCTGAAATTTCCTTACTTGAAAGAACTGGAACATTTTTTAATATTTTTCGATAATTTGGATAAAGTTTTGAAAATAGACAAAAGGCTGTCGGTAGCTGGTTTTGTAGAACTTTTTGAGCTGTATCCTCTATCTACAGAGCTCACAAGATACAAGTATTTATCTTTTTTCTTCATCAACATTCATCGAGCTAGGGCGGATAATTTTCACAAAATCTAAAAATATTATACACTTAATCTTCCTCGTAATACATTGTGTCCATCAGAGAAAACCGGAATGAAATCGGTGGTATTCTGAGAAAATTGTACGCTGTTGGGCTTTGGGGGAGATTTTATTAAAATGTGTGGTGAAATTAGGTACTAGACCAGTTTTCAAAACATGCACCTTAAACTAAACTATCACTTACTTGACAGTATAGTGTTAGCCAGAGTTCAGAAAAACCGTTTCATTGTTTCTAAAAAGTTTTTTTGGAATTTTAATTTTAACCGGAACTGGCTGATGTTATCTCATTTGCCTTGCTGCGAACGACCAGTGTATTTTGAAGAAAAATAAAAACGGATAATTTTTTGTACTAATCTCTCATTACAGTTGCTGATAAATCAGTTTCGAAAACAAAAACACGATTAGTTCGGAAACTTGTAGATAATTAGACGCGTCTCGCTGCTCATCTCTGGTTCTTTCCAGTAATTTATCCTCTCTAAATCAGCTTATCGAAAAGTGAAATTACTCTTTCAATCTCTCTTCTTGGCTGGTCAAATGCCTATTGACCACTTCATTTCATCTACGTGTAGCACTTGCGTGGTAAAGTGGACGGTTACGGACTTTCTTTATGTTCGAAACAGATATTTAATCATAACTCGAATGAGCCATCATCATCACAATCGAATAGAAATCACATTACGCAAATGTTTATAAATAAATCTGTAAAATTTAGTACTTTAATATGAGTATTTCAATAAGTTACAAAATGTTATCAGGAAATGATATTTGCATAAGTGTGACAAAATGTGTTGGAAATGATGACTTGTGTTTTGTCCCGGTTGTTACACTTTCTCCTTCTGAACTATTAATCTCTCTTAAATGATCGACTTTCTTCAGTCGTGAAGATATTCCCACCGTTTCGTTCATGGGTGGAGCTCAAAGATTATTATCAAGATACGCTAAGATACTCTCTCTCTCTCTCTCTCTCTCTCTCTCTCTATATATATATATATATATATATATATATATATATATATATATATATATATATATATATATATATATACACACACTTTATTAATAAAGGTGACATCAACTAACCGATCAAGAAGTTGTGTTGTTAATATCTCAAGTAGTTATCTATTCTGATATTATCACAGAAAATATACAACTTTGAATCCTCGATCGTAATTGACGGTGTGGTCCCTTGCTTACTTTCGGAGAATAAATTAGTGTATTGTCCTCCACGTAGTCATACGCAGTTTGCAACGTTTCTTGGCTATTAGTTAATAATACTTAATTTATTAGAAATTATTTATTATTACCACTAATGCGATTATTTTACTCGCAGATAACTTACTGCTTAACAATTAAACGATTTTTTGTAAGTGATTTTTAACGCTGTTGCCTCCACAATATTTTATTGCAAGAGAATGCTCGGAGGAGCAGTAAAGTGAGGTTATGTAGGCTTTGTAAGCTGAGAGCCCAGGTAGCTACCACAATAGTACACAATGAAGCAGTGAACGCTTTCTTTGGAAAGGGGGCGGGGCATGATTCGTTCAGCCTTCCACCTACAAAAGGTTCCCGGACCCCGCCACGTTGGGTCAACAGCTGCGTAGCAACATCGGGCACTGCCGCGCTCTCGCTGTTACGGAACGGAGACGGTGGATAATTGCGATCCGCAATGCATCTCGTTTCCGATGTATTGACGTTTTACCTTCATTCTCGATATTTAATATTAGCTCATTTTAACCGGCGTTGCCTAGGGTTCCTAAATTTCCTAGAAAATATTAGTGTAATTTCTTCTGTACTTCCGTTTATAACGAAAATCGCCCAAAAATACTTAGTGTATTTGAATATCGCAAAATTCAGACAAGAGAAAATACACTACATTCAGAATATTTATTATTTATTTATTAAAATGAAGCGCATAGGTATGACATACAACTTTTGTTTTTCAAATCATTTTGTTATGTTAACGGAAAAAATATTTGTCATAAATTTTATTTAAATTTGCACCCATCATTATGTCACCTTGATTATATATTCAGTAGATTGTCCGCCTCACGCCATTACTAATGATCTCTAGTGGATGCAACACTAAGCTTGATGGTCACCAGATATTCGAGTGAAATTTTCATCTACTGGGAAGCAACTAAGCTTTAATGTTTACCCCATCCTTTTGCTTCAGATAATATTTATCACACACTTACTGCACCGCAACTTCTGATGAAGAATTCTGCAAAATTTTCGATTAAGTGCAATCTTCATTTCAAAACTTTTGATCGAGATGTTACAGTTACTCCAGTGAATACACAGTTATTAGTTTAAATTGCTCAAAGTCGGTTTGTTGCACTTGATATTTATGAATGAACTATTTTTAGCGATGGGAAGATGCAATAGAAAATGGCACGCTAAGTAAATAAGACATGATATGTTGCCGATAAGGATTATGTTAACCAATAAAATTTCATGTTTCATGCACTATACGATCCTAAAGAGTGCAATACAATACACGAAGACAATATACATTTCTTTGTAAAGTAAATGGTTTCCTTGAAGAATGGTTCTTTTTTACATCCCTGCAGTATTAAATTTTAGGAATTAGGTTTCCAAGTTGTAGGTTTTGAAGTCTTTTTTTCTTTCACGTCTGCTAGTTTTGCACTTGTTAATAATGATGTAGATAAATATTATTTACAAGAAAATGTGATTTTAGAATGTACGTCTTTTTATCGATATAGTGAGTTAATAATTACCATCATTCCTCCACCAGTGAAAAATATTTTAAAACATTTTCATGTAATTCTTGAAAAATAACATATTGTATTTAATACTTCTGATTTTTTTTGGGAAAATTAGTTTATAAAAAATAAAATACAGAAAAGTTACTTGTCTTTATAAAATTACGTGGATGAGAATTTGAATTTATGAAATTATAGAAAAAACATGAGCGAGTTTAATACTTTAGTATATCACATGGTGCGTGAAAAATTACATAAGACGTTTAAAATGTGTAAATTCACGTGAGAAAAACGACCTATTGTTAGTTTCTTCGAACTGAGAACAGATTCTTTTGTGTGTTATCCACGAGTGACTTTAAGTATGTGTTATATACGCCATACGATTACGTGGGGAGAAGTAGAGGCGAAAACAGTAGCCCAGGTGGCAAAAGTGATTGCGGTCCAGTGGTCGTGGCTGTGATGGTGGTTACTGAAGTGCAGTTGACTCGCTTGATCGTTATACTCACTTTCTCCAACGGTACGTTTGTCCACAGCACTGTGGGTCTATTGACTCGGAATGATGGACATAACTTCATTTTATTCACACCTCTTTACTTCTAGAAAATAGGGTACAAATATTCTTCATAGATAATTACTCTTCTTATTTAATTTAGACCGGATCCGGTTAGAATAATCTAGTATCCGGGTAATTGGATTTCTTAAAAAAAAAGACTAAGAAACATAGCTAGAGGGGAAAAAAATGAAAACTGGTTCTCAATATACAGTTAAAAACAAATTAAATGATGTAAAAGGTTTATAGACATTACTGTTAGCTAAGAGCAGTAAAAAATAATAGTTTAGTGTACTGTAATTATAAATAGAAGAATCTGTTAATCGCAGCGATCTAGGTAAATTGGCTATACAGCTGATTGGAGTTCGGATAGTTGAATTTCTACTGTATTTACTTGTTTTTCGTTTTAAACCTCTAGTTTTCATCTTCCAACAATTCATGACTACTATCGTCTCATCGTCGGCAGGGACGGATACATGTGACAAAGTGGCGTAATAAAGGGTCTAAGGTTACAAGAAAAATGTGACGAAAAATGATAGAAACAAAGAAAGAGACAAAACCTACAGAGATCTAACTCCGAGTACAAGGACCTTGTGTTTAGGAATCGGGTAGGGAGAGGAAATTAAATAAATAAAAAGAAATCAGGAGTGTGCCCCAATCAACTTTCCAATTATACCTCTAGCAACAAAACAGCAGTAAAAAACCTACATTGCAAAAAATATATATAATTTATACATAAGAAATATAGATATATTTGTAACGTCCCGCAGGGTGGATACCTGAACGACTCCAATCAGATATCCCCTTTCGTTCATTTAAATAAATAAACGTCTCAAATTCCACTTGGTCTCAGAATGCTTTATTAGAATGGACCAGCGCTTTTATTCATTAGACAAGCGATTGAAATTAAACAAGCAATTGAAAAGAAACAAGCAATTGAAACGAATGATTTGACGGTTGTTAAAACCGTGTGACAGGCGTAGCATGCACGTCGTCAAAACTTGCTTTTACTGGAGTGCGGTATCTTGCGGTGAAGATCCGGGACCCTCTGGGAAAGGCAGAGTGGCGTCGATCGTGCACGGCGCAGAATTTCTCCAGGAAGCAGGATTTTGGATTGTGGCTTCAGCGTTTCTTCTGGTCCACGTAGATTGAGTAGGTGCCTTCGTTTCCAACGAAGACTTGAATTTCCCGTGCGGATTCCAGGTCGTGGAAGGCACGCGCCGGGAAGTCTCGTCGAGATAGAAGTTTGGATATCTCGGCAAAGTGGAGCTTATTTGTGGCAATAGCTCGGAACTGTGTGTAGCGTATTGGCAGCTAGTAGCGATATAATCGAAAGTAGTGAGCTCGTCAAAATGTCTTTGAGCAGCGAAAATACTGGGACGATCAAATCGTATCAGCGAGCGTGTTCACACCAGGACAGCAGCAGAAGTTCTGGCTGTTATTCCGTCGCCTGGCAGTTACTTGAAGAGAAGACAACTGAGCGTTTACACGCATATTAAACGTAGTTGGATCGGAGGAGAGGTACGTCATGTGGCGTCTTCCATGAACTTACTGTTCCTTGCAATGCGTAGGCCTTGACTCTGAATTCTTGTATACAGAGGGCCGTGGCTAGTGATGTAAACACGAAGATGGCGCGTGTTTGTTGTAAGAATGAACGAGTATGAAATCCAGAATACATCAGTTCTTGTAGTGCTCGAGGGCGAAGGCGTGACCATAATGGGGGCGTGTAATCAATGCGTGTTGTAACCGAAATGCGGTTGAGTTGTTACACATTAAAATTATCAAACACGACGACAAATTAAACAATTCAGTTTAAAAAGAAATATGTATGGTGCCTACACATCTGTATACAGAAAAAGAGTTTTCTTGAAATATTATCTTTCTCCTTCAAGTCTTTGCAATTGACTCAATGGCTGAACTAAACGAGACACTTCTAAAAATTTTCGCTGTATGACGTACGGAAATGGTGTTTCGCAATCTGTACGCAGAATTTCCTGCACAATAATAATGTTTGTACTCATGCTTTTAAAATTTTAATATTAAGAATCTGGAAGAGGGGCACAGAGTGTAAATGAAATCGGAATGAGCTGTCCAGAAATACGTTTCTCTTCCCAATGCATTCAAAGTCAACTCTCAAGTTTGTTTCCGATGCATCAACTCGTTCGTGAGTTATCGGGGGAACCAAATTCTAACATACACACACACATACGATATTGGACTTTCCTGGTGGGAATTCGTGGAAATCAGAAGAGATCTCGAATTTGTTTTGGCCGATTACAATACTTCCTCTTGTACATTCTGTATAAATGGAAAGTAAAAATTACATGGCTACTCTTACAATAATTTCATTCGATGTATTTAAGGGGGATGCATTACACTATCACTCTAGCTCCAGATCATTTGTGATCCTCCTTGGTTTCCCATATTTAATTCAAATACTTCTCCTTCGTTGCTGTAATCTCATTTGTTATTCCTGTCCTCGCATTACCTTGTCTTTCCGTTAATCTTAGATATCGTGCTCTTTTCCCCGTAAATTTCACAGCTCCGTGTTATTTGCCCTAAATATTTGTCTCCACATATTTTACACAACTGGAGTGTCATCCAATGTTCCATATCTGTTCAGATAACTGCAGAGATTCATACGATGTCCAGTTCTTATTTCAGCTATACTTCTTGTTGGTATGAACCATTTCTTGTTTTTTCCCTTTACATTCAACATCCCCTAGTATCTCTTCATTTTATTGACTTATCCCAAAACACCTGCCATGTTTTCAAAAGTAGTTTTGTAAGTCTTATGCCATCCCTTTTTATCTCGTGTCGCTTATTTTCCAACTAGTACGAGTTTACGACAGTTGTGTCAGCACCTTTCAAGTTAATGGTATTTTGTTGTTCTTGGGTGAAAAACAATTTTATTAACTTTCGCCCATCTTGACTTTGGTGCACTTAAAAACTTTTGGGTTTTACCAGAAAATAACCGATATAATTCCAATTCTCATGTCGTGTTCCAAGTATTGAATATGTGACTGAAAAGATAAAAAAATGATATTAACGATTGCAAAGCCTATTTCGTGAAAACACACTGCAAAATGAACTAGTTTTTTAACAAGTATGTTTTGCTAAAGTTTTATTTGATGTGAACACATAAATGGAACATAACAAAATATTTCAAAAACAATAAGCGAGAGTGATAGTACACAAATACATGATAAAATAGAACATACTTTAGAAAATGGGGCATGTAATTGATGAGTTTAGACAATCATCGTGTTATAGTTAAAACTATCATTACTTTCATTATTTTAACCTTAAAAATCAGTTAAAAGAACTTCATGGTGAATTTTTATCACTGTTCAGTAATTGATGACACTGATTGCACGTCTGGACAAAAACTGAGTTGACAAGCAATCCCCTACGCTCTCACCAAGTCGCTAATTTCAATTAATTTGAACGCTCCACTCCACCATGTATGCGACAGACCCGTTTCCCCCTTCCACAAGTATCGAACCTCAAGAGTCAAGTTGAATCTATTTTACTTCGCTTTAACCAAGTGGATAGGATCACGAACTAGACTGTACCGATGCGACGTTCTGTACAAAAAACACAAGAATAAAAACGCCGGATATTGGATCAGACACATTACTACCACGCCATCTCATGTCACAACCCAACAAAAGGACTTAAAATTCATTGATGTGGCAGTAATAATACTTAATAAAATACTTATTACTTATGTGGCACTTTTTCACATACAGAGTGTATAAGACATGGTGAAATGTAATTAATTTTTGTGTCGACATTGTAAGTTAAAAGAAATAGTAAAGTGTAAAGTGAAAAAAGAAATTTATGGCACGCATCTTGGAAATACGACGTGAAATAAATTGAGAAATAATGTTTCATACGAAATGTGATGAGAAGGAAGACGATGTGAGATGTACAAGTGAGGGATGATATATGTGCGAATAAGGGTGAGTGTTTGAAACAGAAAATAAACGTTATTCCAGGAGTGAGGAACTGCGCAATAAAACAGAGTGTTGTATAAATTTTTATGGGCAGATTAAATTATATCATTTTGAACGTCGGTTGAAGTAGAACTTCTTGTTTGAGAGCGCTATTTGTATTATCGACTGCTGTAGCGCAGCGTAGTGTAGTGTAGTGTAGTGGAATGTGAATGTACATATGTTTCGTCCGATGAGGTTTTGAGCTGGATTTTTCGCTCACCCTCTCTAGGTTCAAAGTATTCACTCTGTGTCTACAAAGCCCCAATCAGCCCAATGCGCCATCAATAAATGGAAAAACAAGAATATATTACATAAATATGAGCTTTTCTTATGCTGTAGGTAAGCATTTTACTATCCCGTTAAAAGAACATTCCTACTTTGAAATTATTGTAAAGTGTTAACCATATTTCGGCATTGCTTTTTTTTTGAAAACTTTGTTTTGCTTTTTATAGTAAAAAATTAACATTTTTCTTTTTATTCCATAGGATCGAACTTGTGTTGAGGGGGTTAAGTTTTTTTAATCCAATATTATCCTAAATTTCAAGCTAATAACTACAGTTCTTTACTTGGTGAACCGCGAGATAGTTTCTGGATGTATTTAGAATCAAAATTCCATTTAAAACGGGATCAAATATAATATAAAAACACACATGATGTAATTATTCCAAAAATATTGAATACAGTTCAACTGTGGAATGTATAATGTGATAATTCAAATACATCCTTATTTTAAAATATTATTTTCTTACACGGGTAATCGGTATTTCTACTGTATTTAATTTAACCTCAATAGTTACTTCAATCCTTCTCTTCACGTCTTCACTCGTATTACCTTGCAGAAGATGTCGAAGATAGAGGGAAATGTGTTGTCTCATGATTCTTTATGACTGGGGAATTACAAGGGTTCCCTTCCGTGCACCTCCCTTAGACAGGTGATGTTTGAATGATGTGAGGGGCGAATGATGATGCGTGAAAACTGTGATACATTAAAAGGCAGAGGAAACGTAAGTTCCCCGAGAAAAACCTGCCGCGAATCCACTTTGTCCACCTCTGCTCTGGATTCTATTGCACTTGGAACATCCGAGATTAGAACCAACGTCACCAGAAGTAGAATGTTACTGCGCTAACCACTGTATAACCAGTCACCCCTTCACACTACCTAAGCATCATATTACTTCACTATCTTATTCCCAATTATCATCATATTATTATTTTTATGTAGAATGCGTCAATCCACATTCATAACACTGTCATCCCAGGGATGTTATAACCATGCCTGTTTTTTATCACTTCTGTGCTTGGGCGTTGGCTTGAGTTGTCAGCAGTTCCGCATGGATGTGAATATTGTCTGAGTGCTTCTTTAACTAGACATTTTTATAAAAAATATGAAAATTTTCATGTTTTCGTTTGACAACAGTAAACTATCTAAATTATCAATGTTTAATATATGTACATTCATGAATTGTATAATCGTTTCCCTTTCTTGTGAACAGGTACATAAATATGATGGCACATTTCTTATCCTCTTCAAATAAGTGTTTGTATGTCAATGTCCTGTTGTTATTGCTATAGTTTATCCACAGGTTTTTGAACCATTACGTAATCTTTTCTGCATAATTAACTTTTCTCATAAATTTCAAAGTTTCGCGTCCCCTTGTTGCTTTCTCCGGCTTAGGTTAATTTTCTTCTTATATAATAATAATTAATTATAAATTTATTGTCAAAAAACAGTACAAACTGCATATGACCACGTGGAGGAAAAAAAACAACTAATTTACTCTCCGGGACCATCCCATCAATTCCGATCATTATTATTTCCTCTGCCTACACGTCATCACATCTTTTCGAACAAAATACCATATTCCTAATTTTTTTCATTTTATTTATCGTTCTCTTTGATCTGTTTCCTAGCGCATATCCACTACCAGGAATTAGATCAATAACCGTTCCATCCTCTTCTCTTATTCTTGTTCTCGTTCTTCCTCATCTTTCTTTCTTTTCTTTTCCTTTGATCGATACCTCCATTTAACCTTTATCACCCGTTGTTTGGCTGCTAATTTGCCACAATTCAGGCGTTGTCTGTCCCCACCTCTATCACGTTTTCATTATATTATCTCATGCACAGTGCGTCGAACCAGCATCGTTTTTGTCACCTATACCTAGAAATCTTGAAATATTATTTCATCCTTCCGTCATTACAGTTTAATATTCCCTTCTGCTTTAGTTTCGCTGTCCATCTCACTCGTTCCTCTTCATTCCCAATATTTATTTATTTATTAAATTATTCAACAGTCATTTCAGGGGTTTAACCTTTTGAATTAATACTTCTTCTTCTTCTTCTGTGTTCCAAAAAAACTAATAACAAAAACGTTAAGTATTAATTAAAATGGAGCTAATTGTATACAAAGCGAGGATGTTATGGATTGTATCGCAAAAGTTCCTTCCTTACGTCATCCCACTGATATGAAGTGGTAGCTTCTAGTCCGAATATTGTTTTAACATATTTCTTATGTTGCAAATTTTATTGCACAACTTTTTAAATAGATGATATTTCTTTTCAGTTTCAATCAAATTCTTCTTCTTCTTTTCAGATTTAAAATATCGTAATAGATATATTCATGTAGGAATTTCCTCCTCTTAAGGTCATACAATGGACATTGTCTGAAGCCGTGGTCTGGAGTTTCGTCATCCTCGCGACAAATACATCCTTTTTTTCATTTAGATTAGTATTAACCCAGTGTTTCTACCGTCTGATCACTACTCGGGTTTAGTTTTGTCGCTTCTTTATTCCTCTGCTTTTTTCTACTCTTTATTTATTACTTTGTCTTGTATCCTTATTTATGTCAACTTAGAAGCAGAGATAGAAACAGCCATGTTATTTCATTCTCTCTGTTTGCTTTCGTGTCTGGAACTGTCCACTATCTAGCTCATATACTTTATTTCTATCCTCACACTTAATGTTTGTCACATATTCGTCAAATACACTGTACGCTTCTTTCTTAGCTATATAATCACTCCAGTGTTTGCCAATTATTATATCTATTCGTGTCATTTCGTTTACCAACCATCCTCTTTCCTCCCCTGTTGGGTCACATTCACCCAAAATATGCTCTATTGTCTGATCTCCACATATGCAATCTTTGTCATCCCGTAAATTCCTTTTTGTCCAATATATGTTGAAGCCACCATGCGCCGTCAATATCTCCATTAATTGTGGCGATGGTTTGAACCATTTCCTATTGGTATAACTGTAGTTAACATTTGTTATGAATCTTACTACGTCCTTCCAGTGCCATTTTTCAACGAAGTTCCAGCAGTCTACTAACCTCTTACTAAGCTTCCCTCCCCGTCCCTTGTCCTCTCGTCTCAAGACTACATTCCCGATTGATGAACTCAGAACCCCTTTCTTCATCTCATTTGGAACAAGAGAAGTGCCGTTTCTTCCGCGTGGTCCATGACCCGCGACACGTCGCGGAGCGTTGTGCAATTTTTTCCGAGTGTGAATCAGTGTCACATGGGTGCTGCCGACGCGTCGTTGTACCTCCGTGGCGGCATGCGCAGCAACACCCTGTGATGCAGTCGCTCAGAATGACGAATAGCCGCAGTGTGGAGCGTGGGCTGCGGAATGCAACCAAAGAGGTCGCGCCGAAGGACAACACGCTGTCACTGGGCCGTGCGTGGGAAGCGCTCTAATTATGGAATGAATCTCACGCCTCTTCATTAATGCTTATGATTTTGCTGTTTTTTAAACTACTACTACGATTTTGTGAAAGTGTTTTTCAAGCATAATTAAAATAATTGTATTTCACTTAAAAAGTCTTTTTGGTTTGTGGTTTCACTTTTTTACTTCCCACAGCATTAGGTTTGTTTTGTAAGGAACGCGCAGCAATTTTCTTACAAATTGTTTTTGACGTGTTCTTACGAACTGGGTTCCGAAAGTTTCAGTTTTTTCAACAGCCTGAAGTTTTTTGTGTGGTAGATTTTCTCTCCTTAAAAATCAAGGTTTGAAACAATAGAAATATATGAAGAACACTTTAAACATTTTCCTTTGTATTCAACTACATTATCATAGAAATATTTACCCCGGTAGTAATTACTATCTTTTAAACAGTAAACCTTATTGATGTATATCACCGCGTATTCTGTGAAATAGTGTCTATATGACTCGGAAGCAACTTAGAAAGGAATCACTTAAAGTAATTACGCTTACTCTAATTCGTTTACTATGGTGTATGTCAGTCATCGTTCAGAGTCTGTTCAATTAGCGTCAGAGCTGCTTTTTTGTAGATTGCATTTCGCTTATTCTATAATCTTGAGAAATAGTGTCGATTGTGGTTATCGTTAGTGCAACTGTGTAACTGCTGTACAACGTATGTTTTTCTAATTTTTCAGTATAATTTTTAATATAATTTCAATCACAATAGATAGTACATCGACCAACCCTTAGTTTCCACTACATGATTGACGTGACTAATTTTTTCGGTTACAAAGATGATAATTTTTTAGAAATACAGTGAGCTTCTCTCAGCTCTCTTCAAATTTTGGTAATGCCCGCAAATTTTACTTATAATAATAACTCATTATTCTGCAAATGAGAAAAACTCGGTGGCACATATAAAAACATAAGAAATGTGTACATAATAACATATAAGAGATTAAATAAATTAAAGGACAAATATCTATGAACACACACACGTTGTAAAAATGGTTACAAAATCAGAACAGTAGGAAACAACGAGAAAGATATTACATTTAAATAATTTTTTAATTGCATATTACGCGAACACATTTTGTCTTACAAAAAGATACAGACATACTCATAAAAACAAAAATGAATAAATATATACACATCATTAAAACACATACACATATATTACTTGTGAATATGAAAGATATAAGTTCTTCACCATCTTTAAAAACATTCCTCCTCCTAACACACCAACCGCTTCACCACGAAAGGCATTGACCTAAGTCAACATTTATACGGTAGAGCCTTGAGATAAGGTTTTATACGAAGAGGAGATGTGACAGTTGGTTTCGCGACGGGAAGTCCTTCCCACTTCCGACCTCTTCGTTCCATCCTTCGCCCTCGCTTACGCATACAGGTTCTTCCCCTAAGGAAAGATTTTGCAAATGTGAGACTAGACTGGACAGAATACACATCCACAGATTCTCTTGGCGAACATTCCGCATCTACGCCTGGGTAAAAATCTCGGGCCATTTTCTTGAATGTAGGAGGGATATGTTGTCACAAAGTTCTAACACAATTAGCTAAAAATTTTAAACTTCTTGTCAAAATATTGAATAACTATTACAATATGCGCTTAAGTAAAGAATAATTCAAACTAGTAAATAGAAGTATTTAATGCTTGCAAATGAAAGAGTGTTGCTGAAGCGACTGAAACTTTTAACGCTATTTTTATCTTCTTTTACTTTCTCATATACGTAGTATATAGAAAGCATTGTAATCGTTTAGAAATTCGGAAACGAGATTTTTGAGGAAATATTCGTTTTGAACACCCCTGATTCAGAAAAAATTATTTTTGGCTGGACGTCCGTCCGGACCGTCCGTCCGTCCGCGCAGCACTCCTGACCGAATGTTTTTTTGTTTTTTTCATTTTTCATATTTAGGGTAGAATTTACTTCTGACATATGCACGTGTTTTCAATTTCATTTTTGCTTCAACACAAAGGGCATTTCACATGAAGGTCAAAGTACATTTTTCAACATTTTTCAAATACTGGTCCAACGATTTTGCTTAAATTCGCCGCTGAGTCAGCGCTGGTCGCCAAATGAAAACATAGTTCTGTGTATCACATATTTGTGGTTACATGCTAAGTTTTAAACGTTTAAATTCATTCATCATGTGTGATCACGGCATTTTGCTGAAGGCGACAGTATAAATTTTATTCCTTAAAAACGTGCCAGGTCGTTTAATTTCAATAAAATTTTCGAAAAATATTAATAACTTGTTATATTTTGCATATAGAAGCTTTAAATTTTTTAATGTTGTCACAAACAATAGTAATCATTCGCTGAATAAGAATTATTTTTGAAGCTTTTAGTTTATTGTATAAACATTTGTAAAGACGGCGTATCGGGAAAAGCTGGGAACATTTCGCGGTTTAAAAAAAATACATTTCTGCTATTTTAAAAGTATTATTCATTCTTAGAACTATTTTTTTATTTAATTACATGACCAATTTTATGGGGTTATTTTTTTTTCTATGATTTTTGTGTGCCTTCCACGGCAGTTTAACGTGAGGGGACTATAATAAAAAATCCGACAGTAGATTATGGTTTTGTTTGGAGAAGTTGCGCAGGTTTCGCTGGCGTAAAGCGCAAGAATGCGAATGCAGGCTTTATAGATAAGGATTTTACTTTGAGCCGGATCCTGATATTTGAAATGATAGGGTAAACACGGGCAAACGTGCTATTCATTTTAGAGAAAGATTTGGTCTGATCCTCCCAGCAGCAAAGTTTCCTGTCCATACAGTAATCACAGCAACAAATGTTCCCCGACCCCACCAGGAATTGAACCCAGAGAGATTGAGGCATTTTGGTCCTGAACTACCGGAGGGAGTACTGCAGATCTCCCATCACTCACAGCATGCTCTCTCGCTCACAGCATGGCGACCATCACGACACTGTCGCTGTACCAGTCGACCAAGTAGAGAAGAGTACACCACTGTCAGGACCTGACATGGCCTCCTCCTGTGTCGTTGCTGTAGTAATGACCGGATCGCGGCATCTGAAAGAATTACGCCATGAGTTTTAATATTCTTAAAGTAATACTTGCGCATACAGGTTATGGTATTAAATTTACTTGTTCGTTTCAACTCGGAATGCTTACAAATTACAAGAAACTTTGGTTTAAAAAATATTTTCTACCAAAACATACCTCTGCAACATAAAGGAACAATAAAATCAACATTCCATATATCACAATCACTATTATCACACTTTAAACATCAAATGTGTAAAAGAAGTGTTTAACATTAAGAGTTTCTCGGAATAGCATATTATAGTGATCTCAATATTACTTTAGATTAACAATAAAAAAGTTAGAAATACTATCAAAAAATCGTACCTTAAAAAAATTCTGTTACATGTAACAAAATCTGTTACACGTAATGCACTGATTTCCACACCACGATGGACGTACAATGCTTCGCGCGTTATCCCTTTTTATCAAAAGTATGGCGGGATTCCCCAGTAGACCTATTTCCATTACACTTGTATTGTTGCACAAAAGAGCAACAATACAAGCAAAATTTGAAACATAATACAATACATAATGTAGCAAATAATTAAATAAATGTTATTTATTTATTTTGTACACAAATATATTTGAAAGAAGAACAAGAACATGTTAAAAATTGTAATGGTAGTGGTGACTTCAGTTAACTAATGAAGATCTAGACATGATACCAACATAACCTGAAAGTATAAAGTCTCTGGAATGACGATGCTGGATACAGGGTTTATGGTGTAAAATAAAAATTAATACGTAAATCGATTGCACAAAAAGATACCTGTAAAATATTAAATCATAGGAAAAGAATACACAAAAAATAGCAACAAGAACGAAATTTCAAGAACAAACATCATTAACATGAAAAATTTAAAAAATCCTAAAATAAGAAATGAAATAAAACGCATGTCATGTGGGTCAACTTCCGACGACATGGCGAGCAGATGAATCTACAAGACGTATTTCTGTAACATGTAAACAATGACGTTGAAATTAAATTTAAAAAAAAACAAGATTAAATCATACGACAAGAATGAAAACAAAGAAGACCTTATTTATACGAAATATAAAACAATCACAAAACTAACGCACAAAATTTTTGTTCATTATAAAAAGTGTAATGATACAAATAAAAATATGTATCGCATTTGAACAATAAACCTGAAATCTGAGGGAAAAAAGATTTGTCTCGAGGAGACAGAAAGAAAGGTTAATATAAAATAAACTTCTTTAATCACTAAAAGGTAAAATTAACAATACAGAGAACAATAGAGGAAAACAAAAATTCAAGAAAGAAAGAATCATTTAAAAAAATATCCATAGATTAAAAATAAAAGGAGAAAATATGTTGTGAGACAAGAAGGCGATTAGAACTGACTAATATAAATGAAATACAGAGTACAACCATTTAAAAAGAAATACCTATAATATATTATAATAAAAAATCCAGATTTTTTTATTGTAAGTATAATAAGTAGAATCACAAAGAAACTGCTAATATGAAACTACAACAATAAAACACAAAGCTCTTAAGTAATAAATAAAATCAGAATAAATTAAATAGATCCCATATATATTAACTAATCTTAAAGAATGCACTCGAAAAAAGCCTAATATTACATCATAATGCTGAAACAAATATATTGATTTGTTGAAACATATTTAATAATACGGTAAGAAATAAGCAACACGAGATGGTACATATGAACAAAAAATATGATTAAAAAAAGAATCAATCATATACAAAAACAAACCATTAGATAGAAAAAAATTAAATACTTAATATAAATACAAAAGATAATAAATAGAAAGAACACATACAAAATAATATACATAAAACAAGAAATATATATAATAATATATGAAAAACGGAATCAAAAGAACACAAAGCTGCAAACAATTGTGGGAAATTACAGGAAATGTTATTCCCTAAAAAAATTCATTCAGAAAATTACTATTTACAAAACAATTATATTAAAATAGATTTAAATGAAAATCAACCGAAAATCCATCACATTAAAAAATCCTATAACGCGACATATTAACATAAAATTCATCTGGTACGCAAACTGTACAAAAAAACACGAACAGTACAAACACAAAAAGGTACGCAAAAACCACAGAAGTAAATATATATTTCTAAAAAATTACACAAAGCAAAAGCAATAAAATATATAAAAATTGCTAAAACTCTAATAACAAATTTACAGAATTAACTATATAAATATACTTAAAAACGCTAATTCATTCAAGATAAATCGGCAAAAAAAAAAATCTGGATAACTAAACCCCCAACCGGACTTGTCGCCTTCGAGCGACCAAACCTCCCAACCGGACTTGTCGCGTTCGAGCGACCAAACCTCCCAACCGGACTTGTCGCGTTCGAGCGACCAAACCTCCCAACCGGACTTGTCGCGTTCGAGCGACCAAACCCCCAAATGAGCATTTCTTATTAATAATTGTTTGTTTTCGGCGACCGTAAGTATTCGTTTTGTAATTGCGTAACAATCCAATTACTTACCGCAACGTTGCGACAGATTGTTTTAAGATTTGCCACGTTGCGATTTAAACTTTTAATTTTTCATAATACCTTTTTGGTTGGGGTATGAAAAACTTCTTGAAATGAATTTTTTATTTTCGATTTAATGTGTATTGATTTATTTAGTATTTTTATATTATTTTAAAATTTTATTGCACTTGCTTTATTGTTCATTTTCCTTAGAATCTTCTTTTTTCGATAGCTTCGTTTTGCAATGTACGTGTTTTTCTTCTTCTTTTTTCGTAATGTTGTAATTGAATTTGTTTTAATTTTCTTTGGTTTGACGCGATATCTTTTCCGCTCTTTCAGGAATGTACTCCGAAAATATTTAATTTACTAATTTTTTTCATAATAATTCGTAAATGATTCAGGAAAGTAGTTTTAGAATTTGGAGAAAGGAGAGTGATAGGTATACGGAAATTTGGAAATGTGGAGAGAATGTGTTTTGCATTTCTAATAGTTGATCTACACTTTTTGTAACCGCCGCAATTAATACGTTTCTCTGTCTAAAATAGAAATCAGGACCGTCATGCTTCTTTTACGCGATGTTACGATTACTTTGTTTTTGATTCCGCACGCGAACAGGTATTTAATTGATAATTCGGGTCGCGTCGAAAATAACGCAAGAAGTATTTTATGTATCGCGGAGTTTTCGTTGGTAAGGATGACATACGAAACGGCTTATTCGTTTGGTAAAAACAATGTTTTTGTAGCATTTGTGAAATTAAAAAAATAATGAGAAAGACTTTTCCCTCTTTGACCTTTTAATTATACGTATATAAAAGGACAAATCGCACAATTACTGTCCTTTTCCTCAAAATGGTTTTAAAAGCAAAAAACGCGGAAGAATACTAGATACGTTGTAGAATTTGAAAATTTAACAGCGTTTTTGTGGTAGAGAGTAATAAGGGTGATTCATAGAAGACACGAGCGATACAAATACAATAAGCACTTTGTTACAGAAATGCCTTTTCTTCTAAAGGAACAAATATTATAAAGAATGTTAAGTCTGTGAAATAAATGTTCAAGTTAAGTATCTTTTGTATCATTTCTAGGCAAATTTTTAAGAGACTTATGTATTTGTGTGTATTAGTATTGTGCGACTGTAATGATTTGAGTAAGCATGTATGTGGTGTAGATTTGAATACTTTTGTGTATTAAATATTCACTATAGCTTTCATACATTTCTTAATGATTTCAGTTGATTGACATTAGTATACACCTGAATAAAAATATCCCTACCCTCTCACTCTGTTCATCTCGTGTTGCGTCTTACCCCCGCCCTCAACCCCTGATCCATGAATTTGAATCAAGTAGAGCGGGCACCGAACGACGAGGGAGGCTCCTCCAGTCCAGAAACTCCAACGTAGTTTAGCTGAATTAAAAACCATTGTTTCAAAACCCCACCAAAAAAGTATGTGTGACGCAGTTGGGTGGCAATATCCAACCGGCATTTGCAACGTGTTGAATTCTTTGCAAATCTCTCCAACGGACTTTGCCACCTTGAGACAGACATAGGTTTTCTTCAGACTTTCTCCCCCGTTGGAAATCTCGCAGACTCATTCCGTTCCAAGTGACTGGAACCCTTGAGCAGAATGGTCTTTGAAATTTACCGTTGCATCTTTGAAGATTAATCGCCAGTGCGTGCGTTTATCTACCTCGAGCGATGTATCATGCCTAACGGTACACCCTCTCTGTGCAATGAAGGCTATGGCTAATAGAAGGATAAAGGTGAAAGGGATAGCAAGGTTGGGATTTCCTGCAGGGTTGTTTTCATCAACATGGATGTCAATTAAGTAGCAAAGATAACTAATGAAGTTTATTCACTTTCATTAAGTCATCTCGTTTTATCTTTAAGAATCCTCTGCAGAACATGCAACAAGGAGTTTCGAACTACCTACTACACTAACTACTGTTGACGAGAATTCTTATCTAACTGGACTAGTCCAAAAGACTGATATTAAACCACCCTCCTAATGTGATTATAGTGAATGAATGTTATGCTGAAGTAGTAGTTGTAGAAATCATCTCTTCTGGTGAGATTCTACTAATGGATCAGCAGGGAGGTTGGGGGTCACCAGGAGGAATGGGAAGACCTGAAAACCGTATATGAACCTTCTTCAAAATTATAACCCAGGTCATGAGTCACCTGGAGGACAGGGGACGCAGAAATATCGTCGAATTCGCAATGATATGTAAAATGTCACCATGAGGGAATGGAGGGTTCTGAAATCCCTAAATGAACCTTCCACAAAACTAACCCAGGTTACTGGTCACCAGGATGACTGGAACGGGGGGCGGG
>NNCF01128372.1:154955-173537 GCA_002313205.1 Laupala kohalensis
AAAAAAACACGAAAAACACAGAATCTGTATATTAGAGATTCTTTTATATAAATGCTAGTAAAATATTTCTTTAATAAACTTTTTAAATTGGGTAAAATGAAGACGATCGAAAGATAGAGTAACATGTGAAAATCATCCCTTTCCCAATAGAAAGCTTTAATGTCGCTTTCTAATCCAGACTGAGAAACGTATATAAGAAAGTATGTGCAATGGTTTAGCACCACTAGTTTTATCATACGTACATAATTTATATAACTCCTACAATTGAAATGTAAAAGCAGAGGAAACGTCCAGGTTTGCTGGTTAGTGTCTTCCTATGCGTGGAGGCAGGTGGAAATATCGTCTCAAATCTTTAATTCGTTTTAGTTGTGTGGATTGAAAACTCTATGACACGTGAGGGAAAAAACCAGCCGCTGCTGCTAAGTATAATTTTATTTCTTTGGAATGCACAGTTTTATTCTCTGACATGTAAACATTATATTTGACTTCCTTGTACGTTGTAAAGAAAATTCATTTTAAAAAATTATAAATATTTTTCCGTTAGTTGTGCAAATGATTTTCTGTAGGGGTCAGCACCGAAAATGTCCCTGACCCCTAAGAATGACAATGAAATGTTTAGAAATAAGTACGTCCTCTTTACACTCGATCTTTATTGAAAGCAGATAAATTTATAAACTCATAATAAACATCAAGTATAATAACGATAATCGTTGTAGCAAATACTCATATTCTCTTCACAAATCAAAATATATTATTGTAGTGAATGAATTTTTTAACCTTGTTGAACTCAAGAGTCGAACGGCGATCAGAGTTTTTTCGTAGATTATCTGAAAATTGGTATAACTGGCACATGTCTGTTCTATTGTTCTGCGGACTGGATGAAATCGTATGGGATATAGCCAGCAGGTCTACCTGGGGGATTAATCTAATTCATAGACGAATCAACATCGTAAATTTATAACATCTGCATTTCCTCCAGATCTATCAGAGTATACAAATTACCTACATTATTTATCGATGTTTTGAACCAATGCGTAAAATACATAAAGGTTCGCTGATCATTCTGGATTGCCTGTCTTGTTCTTAAAAGCTTTCTTGATATCATAAGTTAGAAATGTTTTAACTCTTAAAGAATCAATTCTAAATCTACTTTTCAGAGTTCGAGTTCGTATTGCTTCGGTGGAATCCAATATCATCGCTTGGTTGCCAGAATGGATGAGCGCCAAATGTCAGCATTGAACCCTCAATAAGAGCTGACGATAATTTATACTTCTTGATTTGAAACGACTTGATTTGTTTTTCTGTAACGTGATGGAAAATAAAAATAAAAACCTATTAAGGACATTAATATATACGCGCACAGCAGTTACGCATTAACTGTGTTTATCTGACAAAATTCGAGTTTGTATACACTAAGGAAGAGTCATTGATCGATTTGGCAAGCAGAATTTATTTCCTCCTTGACTTTGCTTCCAAGTTTATCGTGCAAAAAACAACAACAACAAAGTTGTTAGTTGATCTTGATTGATACGCCCAATTATCTTGGGAAGCTCACTTTCAAAAACAAATGTGTTTATATATTGTCTAATGAACGATGTATTAGACATTTGAATAAATTAACTGTTAGCTAAATTATTTGTAGATTTTCTTCATGTGTTGACAAGTTTGTGTGACATCTCTAAGATTTCTCTTTATTTTTTCTTAATGTTGTCTTCAAACTCTATTAGTCTGTAAGCTCGTATTTTTAACTGAAATTTTTAAATACCTCAAAAAAACTTTTGTGTGTAAATATTGGTTTATTGACATCGTCTTTTATTGATTAATATCCGATCCTCAAAAGGATGAAAATATTATATATATTTTTTGACGTTGCCAAATTGTATTTATGGGAGTAGTGGCTAATGCGTGGATCGTTCATCAGGTAATGGGAAGTATACATTAAAAGTATGAAATATACGCGATAAACAAAACAAAAAGACATGATATATCAAGAACATACGGATATTTTTAAAATAGTTATCAATATAAATCTGAAACATTACTATTATCTCTTTGTCAAAAAGTCCAAAGTACTTTCCATTAAGTTGTAAATATAAGTTGAAAAAATCATGGAAAATGTTGGTCATTTTGAGAATATATTAGCATTCAATTATTCATTAGAATATCTACGTGGTAAAAAAATCTTTTCCACTAATTTATAGAAAAATTGTACTCGCATTTACTTAAAACTATTGATTGGAGGCACGAGGTCGAAGGAATGTGTGTTTAATTAGGAGTTGAATAACCTGGTCGTTGGAAACCAATGCAGTTTTAGATTTGAAATAAGTTGACGTAATCATTATTCCCTTTATTTAAAAACGTCGAGAGTTAACTGACATCACCTAAGTATACTGTAAGAAGTAAAATGTTGGTTCCAGTAAAGGTAGTCGTTAATATTGGTAGTAATTAGAGGGATACAGCAGAACCTTGCCACTTCAAAAAGTGAGGCGCGAATTGTGTAAGACAGACAGGTATGTATTTGAGTCTGACTGCGGAAGCCTACGCTTACATATAAAATATTTTATCGGAATGCAGGAACCTTGTTGAATAATACATTTTTTATTTTAGTGTTGTATTCTGTCCTTAAAACAGTTTAATATGTTTTTCGTGCGCAGATGAGATTTGTCAAAAATATAAATGTGCCATGATATATTATAAATATTAAGTGTATCTTTCTTTATATATATACTATAAGTATTAAATGTTGAAAAATCTATTATTCATAAACTAATTCGATAGTTTTATGTACTTTATGCTCAAACTAAATTATTTGTTGATTTTCTTGAAATCCCAATTACATCCATTTTCACAGTATCGATAGTTACTTCCTTAAGTTCACGAGAACAATTCAGTCACTACTTCCGGAGTTCTGAAACAGTAGCTCATGTTTTCTCGTGCCTCAAGCAAAACTTTCAGCTTTATTCCTCACGCGTCGCTCCCGGCTCCAGTCAAAGCGCGCGTCGCGTCCTTCATCTGTTCACCTCCACGTGACCCCAGCGCCCTGCGCGGGACTCCTCCAACATTCTTCGACGAGAGCCTTGTCCGTCACCCGGAGTGGCTCGTCATTCCGCTTCGATGCGCGAACCGGTCTCGACGCGAGGACCCGTTCGCAGAGAAGACTGTAGGCGGTGGGCGTGCTCGTTTCTGTCGGGTTCAAGGTTACCCTGCAACATCAGCTGAGCCGGCAGCAGGGGTACCCATTTAACACAAAACTCTCAAACCAATTTTATTACCGTAAAACCTGACCAAAACTGACTTCCTTTTCTCATTGCATTTTAAAAGGAGACATTATATTAATTAAATTACTTAATACAAATCCCAAATTGTTTTTCCGTTCGTCTACGTTTACGGTACGTCGAGGATACGTGCTATCCATATATTATGGGACTGAGGAATTTATGACCTAAATGAAAAGACTACGTAATATATCTCCCAGAAGATGAGGAAAACTTAACAATCAAGTAACATCTCCCAATTCGGAAACAACATTCATGTGATACATTCCGTATATTGGAAATATATGTGAAATACTCATTACATTGGAAATTGAGACGGACACCCTATCTAGGCGCTCTCCGGGGAGGTGGGAACGAAAGGAAAAAAAGGAAATCAAATATTGAATTAATATAACTACGACCATTTTAGGAGGTCTTAATATGCTTTTTAATCTAAAAAAAAGCAACGTTTCATCAACAGATGAACTAAAAACTCAAGATGTCAGTATGGATCGGCATTACTTCCACAAACATACGGAATTACCAGTGTTTGTAGGGAGAGCATTTCTCCTACAAATGAGAAACATTAATAGAAATTAAATATATGGATGAATTTGGCAGCAAAATACAAAACCATATCTGTTGATTTGAATAAAACACGAATCTTCAGGTACCACGTGTGACTTGTTTGTGGAACTAAAAATTTATCTCATTAATTTTTGTTCGAATTAATGTGGTTATTCATTGATTAACTTTTCCCCATCCTTTATGAAATATATTACGCAGTCTTGCGCGTCGTAAATCCCTCAGCTCCGTAGCACGTATGTATCTCAATTCCTCTAACTATCGGAATATTGGACTAACGGAAAAAATAATTTTGGAATCGTATTAATTAATTTATTCAATAATATCACCTCACAATCCCATGACATATCGCTGGGCGTTTGTCCAATGAATCGGACACAAGGACAAACGGAAAGTAAATTTGAGAACGGTGTGATTTCGTATGTAACTGGAGAATTGTGTATCGGGGAAATTTCGGGGAACATTAGCGTAAATGATCGAACTATACTTTTTTATTATTGTTCTTCATTTTTGGTGTTTATACTATGAAATTAGCTTGAACTAAAAACTCAAGATCTTAAAAAAGACATAGCTTCAATATATGTAAACCAGGAGGAGACCTGCTGTATTACACGTTATACATTCCCAAACTCACTTGCGTCTCTACAAAAGTTTCCAAAAATGTTTACCAGAAGCAAACCAAAACCCCTTCCCAGAAGTTAAAAAACACCGCTCCATAAATAACTTAACTACATTATTGAATCTTTCTTTTTCGAATAATAACTAATTCATTTAACAATCAACAGTTAATTTTTGGTATTTATACTGCATTTGAAATTTGTGTAACCTTTGAACTTCTTTTTTCCAAGTTTATGTGCATTTACGCTCATCACCTTGGACGCACGTGCGGATTACTGGTCACTGGTTTACTTCGGGTATTCCTAGAAGCTCTTAGTTCTCTGGCGAAATCATTTATAGAGAAAATACCCAATACTCAATATGCGCAGTGCAGATTTTTTTTTTCATATTTGTATTTTCTTACACCGCGCTGAATATTTACACCAAGAGCGAATTTTGTTTCATATTCTTTTCTTTTTACCCTGAGTGAAGTATAAACTGGATTTAAAAACTTGAGAAATAAGACGTTTAGTTATTCGCGACGAGTAATATCTCGAAAGATTGATACAAATAATTTCACAAGTCGAATTCTTCATTTCTCTTTATCGTAATATGAAATAAAAGGGTGGCGACAAATATTGTTGTCAATGAATTTGCAATAAAATGTCTCTTATTTTAATCTGGGATGTCATTTAATTCTCATAGTTTTGTTAGCTATTTTTTCTTCTCGTTTAATTTTTAACAGCTTATCATTTATTTACTGACCTACGTTTTTTATTCTGTATATATACAATGGTTATCCTATTTGTTGCACGATTGGCTTGAGCATTCTAACATTATCGTCCTACACTCCCAAAATTGCAGCTGAAATTTCTTCACATTACTTACAGTAACTAAAAACATGTTGAAATTGTAAATTTATTATCTTTGAGTGTTTAAAAATGTTTGAATGTATGAACACATTCAGATATTATTTTATGAGTAAAAGAATGAAATAAAAGAAGTTTAATATGAGGAAACTTTTGAAAACATTGTCTTCGTATATACAGCAAAATTTTCTTAATATGGGAACTACCACTGTGTGGAAAATAGTCATTGTGGTGTACGTTTAAACGAATCAGTTAACACTTTTTCCGATTATTTCGGATCCCACAGAAATTTCGGCAAACATTTTTCAGAACTGCAGAGCGTTCTCCAATCAAAGCAGCATTTTTTTGTCAATCATGAGAACAAAGTTTCAGAGCACCAGGGTAGAGCTACACTGTTTCTTGCCATCACAACATGGAGTGAGGACATGCATGGCATCACGCTTTCCCTCCATGTACTTTTAATAAACTATTGCATCACTTCCCTCGAGGGAAAATGTAGTATTAAATATTGAACCAGTTTAACTGATGGGAAGCTGATAACGTTGGAATTTATGTGCGGATATTATAAGTCAAATAGTTATTTTTAATCAATTACGTACGCACTAAAGCGGTTCAGCAAGCTAATGCCCTATTACGAGGTAGATACCATGAACGCTTTTGCAGAAAATGTCGTTAAAACGAAATTACCTCTGGTGCAATATGCTTTGCACTGGAGAGTCATCAGTGTGAAACATTGAGCAATATCCAACGGCGTCAAACACTGCTCGCTTGGGATATTTTTGCTTCGGATTACGAGCGAAATAAATTTCATAACTAGTTTACACAAGCGCATAATATAGTATTATGCGCTTGTGTAAAAATTAATGGACTGAATAAGTTTTGGAAAGACTGTGAAGCACGGCTGAACGAATTTATGTTATCAAAAATTCTCTGATATTCTCTCGATCTTAAGATGGCTCTGACGGTTATGTCAGTCTAAGTCATTCGTTGGTCTAATTATTTTCTTCGTTTATACTTAATACTTAGTATGTTCTTTTTATGAATAATATTTACTTGTAATGACCTACTGATTTGTGACAAAAATCTTATTTATGAAGAGTGTAATATGAACTGTGGACTCTCTCGACTCTTTGTAAGCTGCATGGCCTGCTTCAGACAATACGCAAACGGTGGACAGAAATTCAAATATAAGATGTTAATAGAAATAAATATTTAAAAAAGTATATTTAAAGTGTTTTTATACAGTTTTAAAAAATTCGTCGCTTTTAAATATTCGAAAAATAATTTCTTTTCGAAAATGAAACATTTCCCCAAAATTTGTATTTCATTCAAATATTAAATAACCCATATACTTAAACGACCAGTGTGGTATGTTTTAAGAGATATAATTGTTACCAAGACACACATGTACACATTTGTACAAATTTTAGACTTTTAAGAGATTTTGAATCAGTGGAACTACCTTAACGAAAAAAGACTAGGTTGATGCGAGTTAATTACAGTTTCAATATCAAATACTCGGCTAACTTTGCCAGAAATCTTCATGCATTTTTCTAAATTATACATTTGTTTGACATTAACACAAAAATTAACTAACGCGATCACTATCAAGATATGAAATGTACTTTTATTTACTTTTCCTCTTTTAAGATCTTATTTATGTAATTACCACTTTTCAGGAGTGTGAATACATGAAATTGTGTAAATACTTATATGTTTTAAACGTAAATGAAAATGTAGTGAAGTGATTTCTTTTTTCTGTTTTAAGTAGTTTGTTACAGACTAGGATTCACTGCATTTGTAAATTTTATTCGGAGGAAAGATTGAGGAAAAAGTTTGTAATACTTGGAAAAATATATCAATAAATTACTGTCCTTCGTAAAATATTTCATTTAATTATATCCACAAAATCTTACAAGGAGTAATATTAATTCATAAAGAACAACTTGAAGAACTAAATTACACTACTTAGATCTACAAACACTACACTTTGTTATTGCGTGCATAAAAAAAGTTGAGAAATACGAAAATCCGACGATCGTCGGAAGCTGGGTGTGTCAGAATCTCGAATCCTAACTATCCTAATCTATACATGCGTCGAACTTATGACATGGGCGTGCCCGGCATGATTTGCATAACACGCACTAAACTTGTAGGTAAAACATGCTGTCAAAGTTGTTAGAGATGATATTATTCCCTGCGCTACCTGGTTAACCGAGAAAGGTCGAAGCTATTACTAAGCAATATACAAAATAGAAGTTTCTAGGGCATTCGGAAATTTTGGTATTGGACTTACAAAATTTGCTTGTAATATAAGCAAAAAGGAATGTAATTTTAGTGCCCGAGTCATTCGCAACAGCATAATATGAGATTCGTCATTAAATAATCCTTCGCCGTAAGCGACGTGTGCCGTAAAAAAAATAATCCCATAAATTTTTTCTCCAATTTTTTAACCCAAAATTTTCTTTTGTCCATTAAAGTGACAATTTGCGAAGCGTATTCGCAAGGAGAGTAATATATTCTGAATAAAACTTGTAATATAATACAGATGCAACTGTGATTTAGTTATGGAACATAAGTGAAACAGAATTTGTGACATTGAGATCAAGAAAACGTATCTACCACAAATACAATTAAAATTTTATTTTCATGATATTTCTTTCCTTCAAATTTTGCTTTTAAAAATTACTTTTTTGTAGTGAAAATAATGCAATCACTTGTGAGAAATTCAACTTCAAGATTTGTATCGTAGCAGCAATATATGAACTTTTTATGAGAAATGCTTTTTCTTAAAAATGATAACATATTGTTATTTTCTCAATACAAATTAATATGTTGTTTATTTTCTCTGAAACATCGAATTGTTTACGGTACACGAATTGAAAATTAATACTCATTGCTTTCCAGTTAATATAAAATGTATTTAAAAGTATCATTTACAAGTCATTATTGCAAAGCACAATTATACAAATTTAAATAACTTACGTGCCATAAAAGGAAATGCATCAAGGATTCTTATAGAGAGTACTAATAACTTGATTTACTAAATTTAATATAACATATAGGCTAGTGTGAGAGACAGGGTGAGGGAGTTCAATCTCTTAGTGAATGAACCAATTATCCTATACACGAGAATAATGAGGAATTGATTATTTTGTTACATAAAATGTAAAGGGAGGGGAATGTAAGGAGGGTTTTTTGTCTTTCCACGTAACAAACGAACATTTGTCTTTTCTTTAACTTGTCATATTACGTCAAAAAGAGCTATTGATCGTAAATAACTTGAGAAAATCGATAAAAATTCCAGATCATATTTTTATCTACCATATTCACACTGGCAAGAGGCAAAAAAAATCATGCTTGTTTCAGGAAGTTATAAATACGAGTTGTCCTCCGCGCCATACATTTTAAAGCAGAAAGTTTTTTCATCCTCTAAGCACCCATCATCGTGTGAAAGTACAAATAAGAATGAATGAAAATAATGAAAACTCGTAATAATAAAGAGTAATGAACACCAGCACTATTTTAAAGAATAAAACGAATGACAAAGGGAAAATTAATTGAAGTGGTATTGGAAAGTGACGTTTTGTTTGAGAAATTTGAGAGCAACAAACACTTGTAATTTTATGTTTTTTGTGTTTATTACGTATTTATTATTTAAAAAATTATGATTTGTTTATCTCATTCGTTAGGACTCTCAATAATCACTTACAAATTTCCATCGCAATTAAATTATTTATTTATTTAGATTATATAACGGATGTTAATTGTAGTAAATTACTTTTTTAATTGTTTTTTTATATTTGTACTTCTTCGGATCAGCCTGACGATGAATCGCGGATCGCGAAAAGAAGGAAAAAACTTTCAGCTTTATAAGTCCCGACAGAGTGGACAACATTTTGGTTTTTGTTCGAGAGATGACGAACTCTTGTCGACTAACTCACCAGCAAGAATCGGACTCAGGAAGTTACTATATCAACGATGTTATTTCGGGAGAGACTAACAAGTTTGAATGTATCTTGCAAAGGAATGAAAAGACATCGTTCCGTACTTCGCACTTTCGCGCTTACTCACAAGCAGCACGTGATGTACGCCGAACCAAAAAATCTTGCAAGTTATGCGAGATCATGTAACTCGGACGAACCATTGTGCCAAATGTTTTGTAATTTGGAAGATTCCACCATTTGGTTATAAAATATATGAAGAAAAATGAAATATACGGTGGAATATGTTTAGAAAGAAAATGAATACCTACTGTAAAAGACATCTAATATCATAATTTCGTGTAATTACGTAAAAGACCCAGAAACAAAAGTCGACTTTGTTTTTGTTTTTTACTTTGTAAAAATACAAATGTATTAGAAGAAAATAAACGTTACTAGTGATTGCCTGAAAATTATGATTATTTCTCGTTCTTGAAAATTATTTTAATTGTTTCATAACCGTTATTTCACGACTGCTTTTTGAATTTTGGCAAGCGTAGAAACTCCTTGCAGTATTTTTTATCACATACCGTAAAAGAACTTGATATATTCTCTGAATCATTACTTTATTCAGGATACCTAAGTGAGTGACGCTCAACAGCTAACACATTTTCGTTAGCATAAACCTTCGAAACCATGAGTGACACTTTAAAAATATCGATCCTATACCTTTCTGCAGGCTCATGTATCACTGTACTCGTAAATCAGATTCCTAATCAATCAGCAAGCTACTTCTCATCATCACACGACTGTCAAATGTTGCAGAGCCAAGTGTATTGACGAAGTGAGATAAAGAGGTTTGCGTGTCACTGGATTTAATCACGCATATCCGTATACCTTCAAACGTCAATCGTCTACATAGAGCCACTTTGCTGTCGCTATTCATTTATATAAATATATTCACATTTCGTCATCGTAATATTTTTATTTCAATGAAAAAGAAAGGAAGAAGTAAAACGCATTTAGAACAATTTTTTAACACCAGATATCACCTGAGTTGATAATAAATTCTACTGAGTTGATAATAAATAAATTATCTCTTCCTTTTTACGCATTTTGTAATCTCTAGCAGTGTTTTATGTGTTTTCATTTTATGTTAATTTGAACCTCTTTATTAGACATCGCCGACTGAATTAAGTAGAACGAATGAAAAAAACAACAACATTTTGTGACACAATAACTATTTTGAATTAAACAATTAAAATTTTGTACATATTTCTTCCGTGTACTCTACACGTAGAGAAGATATGTGATAACTCATATATATGTGGGACTTTAGGGCTCGACAAAAAAATATTGATTTATTCATGCTTTGTAAATGCTCTTCTGTGAAAAGCTTGGGAAGATGTCTGCCACAAGAAAAGCTGTCTGCGATGAAATGAATGTATTTTTTTATAAATTGAATGATAATTATTATAACTTTATAAATTGAATGAAAATGATTATAACTTCATCACCAGTCCGTTAACAATATATCTATATTAAAGCTGCTAGCCCTTGATATGATTACTTTTTATAATAAAGGAATTAGTGCCAAATACACTGTAAAAAGCAGTAACAATCAATGCCGAATAATAATATACTTCTGCTAATAAAAAATTATGAGTATATTAAAAACCAATTTAAGCGATAAATTTGGCTTAATTCCCATTATTAGACATACCTAAGCGGTAGGTACGGGCAATAAAAAAGAACAATAAAATTTCAATTAGAAAATCAACTTTTTCACACAGTATCTTTTCTCATCGTTACGTGTTTTTTGCTCAGTTTTCAAATATCGATAATCACTTTCCTCTTTGTATAAATTTACGTGAGCCATGATTAATGATCGAATTAATTATTCACATTTCGCATTCAATAGGAGCCCTCTCTGTAATTAAAGGGCACCCACTAACTATTAATAATTAGTTTGATAACATTTACATATAGTTAACAAATAAGAAATTGACTGACTATTAATGAATTTTTAATAGATGAACTAGATACGATTTCAATTAGAAATGAAAATAATTAACGTTCATTATTGCTGAATTTATCCGAATGAGCTCTTATCTTTGTAATGTAATTAAAATTAGTATTGTCGAAAACCAAATAATTCAGTAGCCAGGGAAATAAAAAAGACCAATCCAAGAAAAAATATTCACAACGCACAATGTTCACAATGTTCAAAATTCACCACGCTCTAGCGCGATATCTGTTCGTCCAAAAAAAATCCGTAGGAACATAATTGGTAGGAAATTTAATGCACATTATTTTTGCATTCGTATACTTTTCTCTTGAAGTGGGTATAAACGAAAAACTAAAAAAGAGCGTTTTCTCAAAGTTTTTGAATTTTTCTCAAAACGCACAGGGTTTACAATGTGACAAAGTTAAAATTCAGATTCAAAAACATAAAGAACAATTGAGAAAAAAACTCCTATATTTTCCCCCCACCAATCTACCTTATGACTGGACTAAGATGTTTCCTGCAAGTTCAGGAGCCGTATTTTTTCCATTAAGAGATGTTTTATTTCGCGAGGTTGAAGCTAAACAGTTTTGTGAAGCATTTCTATATTTTCTTGTATTAAATTTAATGCAATTGGTTTGGTTAGATTCAAAAATATTTTCGAAATTTATTTCGGCAATAATTACTTTGTAAATAAGACGGATTTAAATCTCACAGGCATTACGGGAGGTGGAGATGGCCCATTGATTTCTCCCTAAAATATCTCCCCTTTGACGTCCCACGTTACTGCAACCCACGTTGAAGTCGAGCCAAAAGAACTTGTCAAGCGTTTGTGACCACACAGGTATCGTTGCAGAGACTCATTAAATCGCATCTTAACTCGTGTCTTGGTCGCTAGATCCCAAAATACTATTTTATGCGCTGCGCCCCAAAATACCGCGATGGTGCACGAACGCACACTGATCTAACGCCGAGTGAAGCACTTCGCGAGGCGACGTCTCGGTGCGTGGGCGGGTGTCTGCCACAAGAACAGCTGCCTGCCTGCGACGGAAATAACTGCAGCTACGACGATGGAGGCGGTGGCGGTGGTAGTGGTCCAAGGCCGTCTGCGAGTAACGGAACGCAGACCACCGCCGCCACCGCTGGCTTCGTTAGTACCCCCACAGGTCTTCTCCAAATGCAGTACACGTACCCCTTGGGCAGTGACGTAATTGCAGGACGACCCCCTACAGACGTGCGTAATATCGGACTCATGCATAAAGCGTCATTAGTGGCGGATTTAGGATGGGATATGGGGGGAACTCCTGCACCCAAGCCCAAAAAACCTGAGTTGGTGGACGTCATGACCCGATCCTACCGGACTCAAGCCCCCCTTTCCCCCCCCCCCGCAAAAAAAAGAAATAGTGAATAAAATAAAATNCAAATTAGTAACAGCCTTTTATTCATATAAAGTATCAAACAATATGGTTCCCTAAGTAAGTGTATACGCGATTTGCGGGGATGAAATGTTCATAATTATCTGGACAATCCTGTGTTGTAATATGAAAGTGTGGATGCTCTGAGCGGTATCGATCCTAAAGGTAAGACTGTACTGTAAATGGGGATAAAAGTTTGCAAAATATTCACAATGGAAAATATGTGAACTAACATGTATACATAAGTTTTTGTGAGAATTTGTAACAACATATACAGTATAGATAAATATTTTTGGGAGAGTTAATATATAATTGACTTATTGAATTGATGTCGTCAAAATTAGCGACAGTTTGCGGTTCTGAAAGTATAAAATGTCGTGGTGAATTTATACTTAATAAGTGAAGTGCACTTTATGAACAAACAGAAACTATNTCGTCATAATTAGCGACAGTTTGCGGTTCTGAAAGTATAAAATGTCGTGGTGAATTTATACTTAATAAGTGAAGTGCACTTTATGAACAAACAGAAACTATTGTACGAGCTCAGGTTGAATGGAATTTTTAACGCGTCTGGATTGTAATAGACTAATCTTCAATGCAAATAAATTGCTATTATAATACCTAAGAGAAAATCTTAGTTATTGGACATAAATAAAATTGTTTCCAGAATAGGGATTCGTAATCGAGAGGGATTGAATGTGAAGACGCCACCGAGACATGATTTGTTTCATACAACACATGACATTCCATTATTGGTTTATTGTATTTCAAGTGCTATTTACCCTATTTCCCGTCTTGACAAATATACTGAAGCTTAATCAATGTCGCTGATCTGTGCACTAACACATGCTTTCGAGGGAATTAGCTAGTCCACACGATACTCATGAATGTTGCATCTGTTTTAATCTCTGAAGTAGTTTATATTCATCATACTCTATATTTCGTTCTGGTAACCATGGAAACAAGCAACGTAGCGAATAATGGAGAACAACGTGAGTTCTAAGATAAGTTGATCGTCGATTTCTAAAGGCAAATATTGACATCAAAATTTTTTTTAAAATAACTTTTTATAAGGTATCATGAAAATAAATTCTCATAAGATATCTTCACCATAGGATTTTGCTAACGAAGTTTCATTAACATGTGATATTTTTTGTTGATAATTTATAGTTTGTGAGTAATTTAACTTTTAAAGAAACTTGAGAGTGAAACGTTTCTTTCAAAGAGTTATTAATAAATATAAGAAATCAAAACGCCATTGATATAACAAGGGTTATTCTAAACGCAGGTTTATCAAAAATGGTATATGAAAAATAGTTAAAATGTAAATTGTTCTACATACAACGAAATTATCCGTGACAACGTATGTATAGCAGATAGCTTATAAAACCATTTTCGATTTGTAGAAGTTGGATGTTAAAACCATTAATTCATTCGAACATTTCATAAGTGCTTATTTATTATTTACTACTATATCGCATAAATGATGGCTTGTTGATTCTAGTACATGAAAACTTCACTTTACTAATAACTTTTCAAATTTTCTTCATCAGTTGCCTTTCGTAGTGTAGACAGAATCGAACCGAGAAGGAAAAGGGTGTGAGAGAGTCATATTTGTTTTGCAACATCCGTTTTTATCGTGAAGACGTAATATTTACGAGTAGTTAGAAACGAAACGACCGTAGAAAACTGGTCGATGAGTCGGAACGAATATGGCGAAGGCAGTCGATAGATTCAACGATATGGGTCGAAGCGACCAAGAAGAATTGATTGACTGCATCCACTACATCAGTATTTTTTCCATCTTTTTGCTACGAGGATATATTTATGTGTAAGTACATACACCATGTAAGGAACAAAATTTAACACCGATCATGTCGGAGCTGACTGTGCAAAAAATTTCAATATATGTTTTGCAACTGCAAATACATCTTCTGTTGGTGGAGAAGCCATGGTAACAAATTTTCATAATTATCACTCATAGGAGAATGAAATACTCTTAAATGTAATTTCCAAATTCTGTTTGAATTTCTCAACCTCGGTTGTTATTCTTTTAAAATTATTTAATTTTTTATTAATTATAAACATAAACAAAGTGTTGTTATATATAATTTTGGTAAATATAAACAATAAAATTTACAGTTTGCGAGATAATTTTGTTACTTTTTTACTTTTTTTGTTACTTTTCTTTCAATGTCAGTGACCAGAAGAAAATAACCTATGGAACTCTTCGTTGCTGCTGATATTTAAAATACAAGATGAAAATTGAGAAGATTGTATTTACATTTTCCTTAGCCGCTTTCTCCTAACGTGAAACTGTTGACTCATTGCCAGCAGCGACTATAAACTTATTCAGTGACTTCATGAGATTTTGGGTCCTAAGTCTACAATTAATCCAAAGCAGACGCGAAGTTGACTTCTACAAACGTTAATGCAATAAGAAATATGTATAAATAAATGTTTATAAGAAATGAATTGCTGAACTCAGAAAATTTATTAACATAATATTACGTATTATCGCTAACATCTACTCACTGAAGGATAAACGTAAACTAATAATTATTTTCTATTTTTAACAGAACTGAATAACACACCACTTTCTGTAGAAAATGTATGACCACTTCAGCAGTTACAATACATTTCGTATAAACTTACGCCGTCTACTAGATCTCATCTTATATTATACGTATTGGGTACTATATGAAGTTCCACAATCTTCACAAATGGTATATTAAGAAGCGTGTAAAATCACTTAAGGCATTAATTCTATTTTCGGTGAACAAATTCGAGATGTTATTTTATTAATCACATGAAATATATTGCGCACTTGATTTAAAAAAAAACCCAGGGTACTTACATCTAGTAAGTACGTGTTTGGCGAACACGGGGCCCCAAGCTGAGTCTGGCGTTACTTCCACTTACTTGTGTGAGGCTCCTTCCGTTCTCTTTCCTGACCTTCCTTGGTCATCTCTTGTTCTTTTCGATCCCGACGCTAGGGTATCTTCCATTTTCCTCTTTCTTCCTCTTCCTTTTTTTTATGATATATGTAATGTTTTGAGATATGTTGGTATTTGAGTTTTGAGTTGTAATTCAGGAGGAATTTTAGTGTGTATGGTTGAGTCATTCGGCGAGTCCCACACGCGGGGAGAGTCACGTTGGCGTAACTGCATTTTCCCTACCTATACAAGATTTTAGGGCTCTAATGACCTCGATGTCGACGAGTCATAAAGCCCCACAAAAAAATTGATTTAAAAAAATCCAACACACATTGTGTTAACACAAACACATGTTTGAAGGCTCGGAAACTAAACTGAGTAATGAAAATCGTTTTGAATTAAGCGGTTCCTTTGCGTGGAATTTGGATAACAGTACCATACAAGAAATAATTTTGAGTAAGTCATAATGGTGAAGATAAAAATCAAAAGATTTAAAGAATTAAAAAAATATTACGAATTGATTTACAATGGTTTAGCAACGTTTGAAAAGAACGCGAGTTCACCATCTAATGGAGAAAAAAATTTATGAAGGATTTGATGTTACAAATTGCTCTTCGGTGCTCCATTTCTTTCTTTCACCCCTTTCGTGAGTCACGGAGTTCTGGAGCTGTAGCGAACAAAATAATTTTCCTGTTTTCTCGCTCAGTATTTTTTCGTCTTTCACATTACTTAACAGTGTTTGCTTCTCCACAATTCCTGTTATTCTCTTCTGTTTTGTGATTCAATATTTCATTCCCATATTTTCCATTTCTTGTGTTATACCGCGTCTTGCTTTGATCTACAACCCGTGGCATTTATTTCCTTATTCACTTAATAAGTATCATAGTATAGTAATTCGTAAAACGTTTCGATAGATAATTTATTACAAAATGTTTCTCGTCCTCAGATACAGAAAAACCTGATCGATGTTATTTAATGTCTCTCCATCTGTAGTCAGATAAGTGACGCACCAACTTATCCAGTCCCAAGTGACGAATAATGTATTGTTTTTGTATAAGCGTGGACTCTAGAATGTTTATATTGTGTTTAAAAGGTATGCGATCATCTCTTTTCTGTCTACGGAGAGACCAGAAATGGAATTTCGATACAATAGCTAAAATATTGGGAAATTAACCTACATTGGGGAACAAAAACAATGACTGAATATATCGTAAATATAATTTCAAAAATTCTATTATTACTGATCTTTATTTTGAGAACTGGTTCAATTTGTTTTCGTTTTATATATAATAGTATTTTAACTCTTTTTGGAAAGAGAATCTTTATGAGACTAATTCCAAAATGTATGAATGATGGACTGAATCTATTATTTCCTCAAGGGGTGGAATTTAGCACACACACACACACACACACATATATATATATATATATATATATATATATATATATATATATATATATATATATATATATAACATTTATACTTGTACACTATTCTACTGTACGTAACGCATGAGCATTTCATCCATGTATTTCCAGTTTATGATGCCAACAGCGCTCGACTGTGGAGGAATGTAAGAAGATGAAATGTAAGACGTAAGTTTTCCGACGCAAGGTTATCCCGACATCCAGCGAACATGAGATTTCGGGCCGTGGATTTTGTGTTCTGTGTCGTCTAGCTCTTCAGCCATTCTCATCTCCCGTGTTTGCTCACGTTTCACTTCTTTCTTCTCTCCCATTCTCTGGGACAGGCTTTTCGCTCGATGCTTCAAATATGTGGTCGCGTACACTCCTAAGTAGCACGGCAGCTGACGTGTTTTTCTAGGGGAGCTCTTTAAACGTAAACAAAAGAAAAGCTCGGAGAGTGTTGGGCGCTCTTCACCTGTTTGGCGGTGGCCCCGGAATGCGGCGCTTGGTATGCCACAAGGGAGTGGGTTTGGTCGTGGGTTCTGTGGGTAGTTTTTTTTAATGGTGAGAGCGTTTCTTCTGATAGAAGCGACCTATGTATAAATAGAAAAAGACTACTACATCCATACTAATACATAAATGCGTAACGCGAAAATGTGTCTGTCTGTTTGTTACTTGAGCACGTCTAAACCACTGAAACAATCGTGTTGATAGGCAAGGAGATTGTGTAGGTGTTCAGGATGAACATAGGCTAACTTTTATTTTGTAAATGTGTAAAAAGAAACTTAGAAGTGTTTTTTACAATAAACGTCAATCGAAAAAAAGAGTTTTATATGCTTACGCTGCCTAAACTGGCAACTATTATTGACAATATTGTTTACCTCATCGAGTTCTAAAAAAAAAGTCCGCGACAGCATGTCTATCTATAAAAATTAACCTAATTTCAGATAAAACTTTATTAAAAATAGAAGTGTTAAAATATTTCAATTGAAGAGAGTAATTCAAGAAGGAATACTCAGTCATCATGAAATTTAATGGATTATTTGTTTAGTGCATTAAAAAAGATTTTAAAAAACGTCTTTAAATCGTAAAATTTCGACGAATAGTATAGATTATGCCAGACTTAATTAAATTGTGGAACCGCGTTATGCCTCGGAAACGAAAATTCGACTGACGTGGCTCCCGCGAGATGGTGTAGTGTGTACAGTTAATTTGTCTTACAATAAATTTGTAAAATTAGATTGTACATGTTTGTAAAACCATTAAGTAAAAATATTTTGAACTTACAATCTAGATTTTATTCTTTCCTTAGTAAAATAAGATTAGTCTGAGAAAAATCCCGGGTAATCAGCGAGTAGTTGATAAACTTCACGTATGAACATAATGAAAGAGCACAATACCACTAAGACTATAGAAAATATTGAGAGTTAAAAAACTGTGTATAAATAAAATATAGTAACGCATGTAAAGAAAAATGTATTACTCTGCGAGTATGACAGGTTAAATCCGCCAGGATTGACTCAACCCTGATGACGTGACGGGTTAACCCTTTGGAAAATGGAAAAGTAGAAGTGTAGCAAGTAATCCGTTG
>NNCF01128373.1:0-34560 GCA_002313205.1 Laupala kohalensis
TCCGGATCTTGTTTTTCTTTACTTTCTTCCCTATTAGTCTATGGTGCCGCCATAGCTTGGACTTTGTTCCTTGCACCACCTTCTTATTTTTATGTGCAAAGCAAATACAAAGATGTGTGCCACCTTAGGGCTCTTGCTCATGGCTCCAACTAATTACTGAAAATTCTCTTTTTGCCTAAACTTGAAAATAAATATAATGCAGAGCAGTATAGTGATGATGTGCTCTACTTATTACATAATCCAAAATTTTAGTAATTCACTTTATATGGGTAACCCATCTCACATGCTTTGGAAAAGTGCTTGCAACGCTTTAGAGCGCATTTAAGTCGAGTGTGTATTGGATGCAACCGCTTAGTCAAGAAAAACTCAATGAGAGCTCTGTTTTTTCAATGTCCATATTTGTAACCAGTTCACACATAACACATTACATTCAAACGTAATTAATTAATGAATATGAATACTATTTAAATTTTTGAAGTAATCATTAACACCATTGTTATGCTTTTCTTCTAATGTGGATATCGATGTATAAACGATAATCTAAAGACGCATTTTTTAAAAAGTTTTTCGAAATTTTCTTAAATTCCACAAGTTTTACGAGGCGCGAAGTATAAAATTCGGAAACATAAGGAACGATTCAAAAAAAGAAATTTTTCTCGGCATTGGCTCTTTTTATATCTGGCTCCTGAACGAAAATGACATCTCAATTTCCATGCACGCTAGAAGCATGATAAAAATTTTAGGGAAATAAAAATCAAGCGCTGAAAAAAAAACGTTTTTCGACATCTTTATCCTATTGACGATAAAATCACGAAAAATAAACAAAAGAAGAAATGTCACATTAAAAAACACTAACTTTCACTATTTGTGAATTCAACGAACAATCCATTAATATCTCAAGTCCTAAAATACGTATCGGCTTCTAAGAACCACCATACGCTCAGGTTATGTGGTGAAGGAGTTTGCGAAGATCGGAGTGATTGCTAAAGAAAAGACAATCGGGTTTTCATGGAGTGTTTATGAAAATGGGAAAGGTTAGTTTTCCAGTGTTAATGGAGATGTCAGTAAAAATTCTCATTTTCTTTTAAAACAATATTTTTGATTGAATATCAACGATAACTATTCTCAACGTGACACATTTTACGATAATTTATCACAGTAACATAAAATTACTATTAAATTATTACATTCTTGAAATTGTATTTTTTATAACATTTGTTTTTCAACTTTTTCTAAAAAATAGTTTGTGAATATTGCTGCATTTCTTTTTTTCTCCAATTTCCGAATTTATGTTTAACGGGAGTAGGATTAGTTTAATTTTCAGTTTTATTCATCACGGATTTTTATTTACAATAAATACATTTCATATTACATGTGGCCAGGCTTTAACCCTTTTGCCTTCTTAAGACTTTTAATACCGTGGGCTGTGCGTTACATGTCCTGTTATTCACTCTAAATGACATGTTCAGTTGTGTCTACATTTTTCATAGAAAAATACATTTTTTTATTTCCTGCTGCCTTAGTATTTAGTTATGAATGGATAGAAAATTATAAAATATTATCACACTGTAATAAGTTCTTAAATCTGAAATAGGTGCAACTGCCAAATCATTGAGCATCGATGGGACCCACGGAAAACCAACGGTTAGGGCACAAAGTTGGCACAAGGAAAATGTATTTACAAGAAACAATATTTACGAAAGACATTTACAAAAGTATTTACATAAGAAAAGAGTCTATAAAAATTATTACAATATTAGTATTTACTAATAGTGTCTATAAGAAAATGTATGTACAAAAAAATCTTTCTTCACCCGTTTGTAGAAAGAAGTTTCGTAACCTGTAACATAGAAAGCAAAACAGCCGGCAGTATCCCGTTGCATTTCCAAACCACTATAATACCCTTCATTACTTTCTTCGTTTTTTCCCTTACGTAGCTTAGAAACCTCCCCAAAAATTTCATTACATACATTCTGTTGTCACGCATTATTAAATTGCCAAGTTAATGTTTCTGTTTTCGTTTATATTTTCGATATTTTTCTGTTTGTACAATGTAACAGGATGTAAATCCAATTATCTTTTAGCTCAACACATATTGGACAAATCTAATCTATATTATTTTTTAATTTTCATTATTTGTATCCCCTAGTCAAAACCACCCATAACCTGATCACGTCATCTATTTCAGTCAGTTTATGTACGGTTTGTTTCCCCAGTGACGTGCTACAACTGTTGAACTATGAGTGACCTTTTTTCTAACTTGCTCATTTCTATTCCTAGTGTCTACGCTTCATATAATTTATTTTGAATTACCCTGCTATCACTACTATCAGGGGTGGCTTGTAATAGGTATTCCAATCCTTAATAACACATTATTTCCCTAATTTGCCTACTCCATTTACCATTTCCCTTATTATGAAACGATATCCTAACAATAGCATTTTTTGTTCCTATCCTAATCCACAACAACAGTTTTATCGTTTTGAATTTCAGTTCAAGTTCATCCGGCACCTGGCTAAATTCCCAGAGAATACCACTGTTACCAGTTCCTTCCGCAAGAAAATTATGTTATTAAAATACGTATTTTGAAGAGAATTCAACATGGTATTTTCTCTTGCTCCCCATATTTCTGAACCCTTCTATTCCGGGTACCAAGATTAAATTGAACAATCTATCTGCAAGATTTGGCGCTACTTCCTGTACCGTTGCTTTACTTCGCATTATACTACTTAATATGTACAAGACTTTGCGTTTTGCCTTTTTTGTATGTTCTGGTCCTCGATATATTCATTCTTGTAGTTATAACAAAATATGTGTATTCTTTGACATATTTTAGTGAAAGGGAGCAAGAGGGGTATAATGTTTGACGTAGAAGGTTCGACGTCATTTACTGCTTGGTCTACGTCTTCTGTAGATGTAAATTTTCAAAAGTGGAAAGTTTGCTAAATTTTACAGAAACAAAAAACAGATAACAAGACAATCTGATTTTTTTTTCTGGAAATATAACGCTTCTGAATTTTATCTACATGGAACATGTTGGATATAGGCGGGCAGGTTAGCTGGCATTACCAACAATTAGACACACGTGGAGGTTTTTGTACAAACAGTTAGCAATAGTTTTTATATTAAGAGATGTAGAAAGTGAATAGAAATAGAAGAATTCGCTGAGTGATTCTGAAAGAGATATTAACAGAGATATTAAAGAGAAAACAGATATATTAGTTCTGAAACATCCGAGAATAGAACACGGATTGACTCAGTGGTTAGAATCATGCTAAACCAATTCTATCAAAAAGGGAAAAACATTTCTTGATACAAATACGACGAGTCATGTGTAATTCCATTTTATAATACATTCGTGGCGCGAAAGAAATGCGTCGCGCTTTTTTCAGAACTTATATTAATTTTTCTAGAAAATCGATTCCGAAGTAGAATCTCCCCTCAACCTTCACAGATGTTCGAGCACCTATCATCAAGAAGAAACCACGTTTGCCTACAAATCCCGGCTGAAACAAGAATAAAATATATATGGTCACTAAAGCAGTGCTATTTTTTTTAAGTGGGTCCCGTCGCGAAGTAATTTTTCTCTAATTGTTTAAAAAAATATGAAAAATAACGAAGAAACGGCTATTCAATTAGTATTCATCAGTTAACAATACAGTTAATAATTATTCAGGAACTCACATGATTCGTTTAAAATGCAAAAGACCAGAAACAAATTTGTCGGCTGAACGTATTCGATTCGCGATTTGTGCAACTTGCTTAACTAAACGTTCAATAGCTTTAAATAATGTCCATAGATGAAAGTAACGTAAAACTACTTCAGGAAAGTTGCTATATATCAAAATATCCTCCAAAAACTTTCATGGTTTAAAATTGATTTTTTTAAGAGGTCTCCTGCAATGTATTACTACATCCACTCTAATAGCATATATTTCCTTTAAATGACCAATGAAGTATGTTACTCACGTTTAAATCACAATACACGTTACTGCCGATATTATTTATGAATTAGTTCAAGTTACGCGAATACTGTATTTAGCATCCCCTCTTCTCCTGTCACTATACGAATCAGATATCATTACGTAGATCATATTCGGTTAAGGAATGACGTCGTTTTAACGGTGATCGAATATTTTAATAATGTAGTGTAAAAGACAACTCGCATCCTATTTAAATAANAACTTCAATGAGAATTGAGCAGTTACAGACTGCGTATGAACGCGGGGACGAGAATTGACTAATTTTGTTCCCCCGAAGTCACCAAAGAACTTTCCTATCAATTCCGATCAAGTTTCTCAAGAGAAGCGGCGGATAAAATATTGATAAAAGAAGATATTTAACAAATACATACTAGTATTAAAATAATAACAACATTAATGGCATTACCGTCTGTATAAATACGCGTGTATCCCAATGAAAAATGAAAGAAATACATAACCTATTCTTGGATTCTTTCTTTAAAGACCCCTCAGTCTGAACTGCTGTAGAGAGAATAAAGAAATACAGGAAAAATTATCAACTCCTTTAAATTTATCATGTCCGTCTGCATATACTCATACATCTGCGATATCTTTACAGGGTTCATACTACAAATTTTCATCTTATGGTCGCATTCCATTTGCTTTGACAGTTGGCAAATACAAAGCAAAATCAATTCTCCTGTATTTTGTAAGTTGACTCTGTACGAATTCCCCACTTCAGAATAGTGTACCATGGAAATGGAACATATCTTTGCTGCACGTTTTGGGCCACACTTAGATGAATGAAACAAGAATATAATATTAAAATTATGAAAAACAACTTCGAATATATCAATAAATAGCATTTTTGTATTTATGCACAATGAAAATAGTACCTGTTCACCATAAAATTATCGGAATAAATTCACGAAATCTATTATTTGAATAATTCTTTATCTTTTATAAAGACTAATTTCACGAGAGGGTATTTATTTTTTATATGAGAAGCTTTAGGCGAAGAAAATATTTGCAATAAACTCGTATCGTTCATTATGGACGCCTTATCAACACATTCGATTTAGCGTCGATTGCAAATAGACAGTTACATTAGTTTACAATGAGCGCGTCTCAACACGAAAAGTTGCCAAGTTAATTCGATCTAAGAGATACATTATTTAATAGGTAAATATCGAGCTGATCGTAAAAAATGACAAAACGTTTCTTTTATTGAAGACCATCTTCATAAAACGGTAAAATACCAAACAAGTGACCTTAAATAGTGAGGTTTACACTCTGACTTGACCCTTCTGTTAAAATTACAATAATACATTTTTTAAATATTTTATTATATACATTTATTCAGCATTATCATGTACTTTATGCATTCCAAATAGGTGATTGAAAGTCCAATGAAGGTTTTTATTTGATGCTAGACTACTTAATACTTGTCCTTATACTAGAAAATTCCGTTGTCGTGAAGACATCCAGCAACTACAAGAATGAAGTGGGTTGGCCAGAGGAAGTAGGTTAGTGGACATGGGTAAATGCGTCGGGGCAAGTAGAAAGAGTGAAGAAGCAACAGTTAGTAAATTACGAGATATTTAAACAGGAGGAAGGAAGCGAAGTAATTGATTGCGAGCAGGATCCATGGTCGTGGCCCGAGTGCAAAGGAGGAAAAAATTCAATACATTTGGAAATGCGAGTATAAAAGAATTTTTTGGATTATTTTAAATTAAAAGGTGTACCCGAAGGGGTAAAAAAGAAATTGTTGAAGCTACTAGAAGTGTTGTCAGTCGTTCTTTTGTGGGGAACAGATAAATTAGGGACTACAAACATAGTCAAGTGTAATATGAATATGAATTTTTATTTAGGAAATATTCGCGAAGAGATACAAAACAAATATAGCATACTGTGGAGAAAATATGCCGAGGTCTTTGTATTGAATAAATTTGGAAATGCGAGTATAATCAGTCAGGGGAAATGGGATAGTTTAATACAGGAAAAGCTAGAATGAGGGATTGTTGAGTCACTTAAAAGTCCTTGGGATTCGCAGATAGAAATGTTGAAGGAAAAAGCGAAGCTTGGAGATCTGGAACTGTGTAGCACGTCAGAAGTCAGGAATGCGCAAGCAGTGCAAGTAGCGTGGGAACCTCCGTCCAGGCAGAGGTGGGTGCCGGGGCGCCACCTGCCTACGGGTTCCAGGTTCCGGATCCGCATAATGCTGGAGAAGGTGATTTGGAGAAAGAAGGAAGAATATGTTTAGCCGCCTGATGTAAATTGGAGAAAAGAAGACTGAAGCGTACAAGAAGACAGAAAATTAAATTGAAGTAAGAAGTGTGAGTGCGCGAAAGAGTGAAATAAATGATGATATTGTTAACTGCAAGAGGGTTTAGCTCTCGTAGTTTGTTATACGGGAGTAAGAGAGTGTAGAAAGTAGTGGAGGATTGGTTAATGTTCTGAGAAAGGGTTTACATTATTTAGCGAGGGCTGCGACGGACGATCAATTTCAAAATTTACAGCAGCAACTAAATTTATTCGGGGAGGTAATAGCACTTTTCCAGGAATTGGGTCATGTTGGTGCGGGAGTTTGGAATGGGTACACAGTGCTGCTTCATCACATCCAAGCACTGAGGGCGACGTTGCAGAAGATTCAAAGTCAGATAAAAATGGCTGAGATGGGTAAATAGGGTGAGCTGAAGATCGTGGGACGAGGCAGTAGGTTGCTGAGGGCAGTGTACGCAGTAGCGTGAACGAACTCTCGAGACACAACTTTGCTGATCTCGTTACACCTGTTCCAAGGTCAAGGGTTCCACATATATGAAATTCTTGCGTGGTCGATGGTAAAAGAAGATGTGGGGCGTTGCGTTGTCCTCACGGCCGATTCTCATTCCTTATTGACGTCCTTTGACGCCACACAGTTCATACTTATGGGGGGGGACTCGCTAGGCGTCTGTCGTAGAAAAGAGGTCACGGTGTGTCCACTCTTAGACTCCATTTCTTCACCAATGACTTCTCCCTGTAATATAGTCGTCTTTTTGAATGACTCTCGCCGCATAAGTGAGTTCTGCAGCGACCCTACGAACTTTTCCTCTCGTAGGAGGTACCTGAGAAGTGTTGTTTTGCGTTCAGCGAGGACACAATTGTGAATGTTTCGTGCAAGGGTCGGTACTCTTGCGTACAGAGAAGGGAGTTTCTTTCTTCCTTCGGGATGTGAGGGTCGTTCTCCCTTGCAAGTCTTACCTCCTAGTTTCGAGGCATTTAATTACTCGATGCCGTCTGTAGCTTTCGTAAAGCAAACCTGGAACTTGGACTTAACCAATATCTGAAGGTTAGATGTGGGAGAGGATGAAGTAGTAATCAGCGAATTACTAAACGCCATGAAAGGGCAGAACACTCACCAAGTACCTGCCGTGCCGTTGGAGGTAGTGAAAAGACATTCATCCTTATGGCAAGTGTGTAAAGACAGTATAGCAAAACTGAACACTGCTTCTTGGACGGGGTATAGGGCAGTGATAGTAGTTGGAATAATGGGACTGGCATGGGCAGTGATGAAATATAGAAAGAAAAAATAACAGCCAAAAGAGACTTTGCCTTTATCGGTAATTAATTTACCACCCATTCAAGCGCCGACACCCATATTTGCTCACTTATGAGTATTGTTCTGAATTAATTGTTTTTTTTAGATCATGATATTAATTTTGGTAATTCATGTAAATAAATATGTAAATGTGATGGAAGGGAAGATTAAGCTAAGTGTATAAGGAAATTGCAAATATAATTATAGTGCACGTATAGGCAATGTATAATTTTTGTATAACAGAGTAATGATATGATTTTTAAGTTATGTACGGGTGGAGTAGCAAGTTAGAGGTGATGTCAAGTACTTTCTAAAGCGCATGCGAAAAAAAAAATTCTCCCTTTTTTGTAAATTGGTTCTGATTCTTGAAGATTGTAGTTGAATAAAAACCTACACGAATTACGACCTTCCCTTTTTGGGGAAAGGGGAGAGATGTCGTAAAGGTCGGATAAAGGAATTGCTGTGTCATTATTTGTATGTTGGGTAAGGCAAACCCACAAGGCGGAGGATATTCTGCGTTACTAGGTCATGACGTCACGGCTGAATAATATATAACATAGGTCAGGTTCTGAGAGGACAGACAGAGGGAGACACCAGAGAGAAGACGTTGGGGTTGGATGTACACTGGAGTTGGCGATGCCGGTGGGCGTCACACGCAGTTACTCGCCTTCCGCATTCCGCCAACCACCTCTCTTTTGAAACTGGGCCCTTCAGCCGAACCGTTCACTCAGAGTTTAAGCCGTACTTCCGCCATGGAACCTAGTTCATCTTCCGTCTCTCGCCCGTCATCGGAAACAGTGTGAGTAAAGCAGCGAACACATGAACTGGTTTTATTTGGCCTCCGGCCATCCTTCCAACCCCCAACACCTCTTCCACCCCCATCCCTTGTCGCTGGATCCGAGGTGTCCTTCTCACCGGCCAACCTCGGAGGACCAATCGGATCCACCACGACAGCAGGATTTTGTATTTTCTCTTTTATAAAGAGTAACTCAACTGACAGCCTCTCAGAAAAATAAAAATATTTACTTGCTGTACAGTTCTAGCCTTATTCAATTTAATAGATGAATTGTATTTTTTTTAGATAGAACGCAAAATTACTGTTTTTTATCTGCTCAGTTCAATTTTAAAGAAACTTTAGCTTATATAAATATTCTCATATTGTAAACTAAAAAACACTTATACAAAAATTACATCACACTGAAGTAATCATGCACAGTATTAGTCATGGCATATATACAAGTCTAGAATTAACGATGGAGAATTAACCATTCCTAAGAGTTTGTAACCATGTAGTACTTATTTTAAGTTTGTGCAAAAGTATAAAATACATTCAAGAATTTGTTGTACAGTTTTTGAGACATGCAAATATATTACATGTATTCGAGATGTATTTTTAACTTACGAAAAAAAATTTGTTATCAAGAAACTTTTACAATTTTTTTGTCGACAAACCTTTTGACCACGCTTTGTGTCCACAGATCTTATAAGTAATCTTCGAATCTTTGTATTGAAATCGTTTACCTCGTTTATTTAGAATGTATTATTGTACAAACACAACGATTTTGTATCAGGTTCTTATTGCTATTAAATTATTGATTTTCAAGTGCTCTTCATAGTATATCCAAGTTCCTTATATCATGTTTAAGAAATAGATCCTATACTGTGATTTTTTTAATTTCAGAATAATGTAGATAAAATGAAGAAGAAAAACTAAAATATTGATCTTTTTATAAAATATACAAGTGTAAATTGCTTGATTCATGATAAATTTACAATATTAGTCAGGAACATATTAAGGTTTTGATCAGAGTAGCAAGTAGAGAAATTCCTAAGAGAGGACATAACTCTAGCGTTAGTTCAATGAACTGCTGAACCGATAAAATTTAGTGTGATCCTCTCTCACTACCGGTTTCCGGCGCTAATGATATCCAGAGGTTTAGCATGGGAGTGTCCAGTCTGTAATAGTCTGTGATTCTTGTGTAGTATTTTTAACATAAGCGAATTGGATGTCCGAAAAGATTTTGCTTTAACTAATGTCGGTTATCCTCTTAAGAATTACTTACTGCTCGGATATTGTAAAAAAAGTGCAAAAATTCATAACAATTTACATATATTTAAACAAATTTTTAACAGAAGGAGTAAACTTTTTCTTAATGTGTTTTACCATTTTTGACGATGTATTAAGTTCAATATACACCATTTTTTAGTGTATTACTTGGCCTATTTTATTATTTCCAGTAATAAAGAAAGTTTTTTATAGGATCAAGATTCATAAATACAAATTTTTAAATATTAATCCTATAAGTTATAGATAAAAATGCGTCAGGATTTAGATACATTCTAATGTTAGATTGGTATATAAAATACTTATTTTTTCTGCAGATCTGTAAATAGCGCGAAAAACTAAACTTTGATTTAGTCATAAATGATGGTAAAGAATATTAGTTTCTGATAATTAATAGTAAATAGATAGTACAAATTACTAGAACTCATTTGCTCGATAATATTTCAAAAAAAAGTTCTGTAAAGAACATTTAGTGCTATAACAATACCAGATAACAAACAGAAAAACTGTTTGGCCCCACAGAATTTTGTAGAGAAGAAACCAAATGTATTTCTTAAAAAACACCGTCGAAAAATCCATTACCCGGAGTTAAAAAATATCAATTGCATGTTACGGATCAAATTAAAACGTCATCAAGAATTTTTTGTCACAATATAACGACCATGATGCATTTCACAGATAAATCAACACAACTTCAATTGTGTGCTTTCGTAAAGAAAACTCTTCCCACATAACTGCAAATGTTTCCCATACAAATTTATAGAAAGAATAAATCCAAGCGACAAATTCGTGAACACATTATTACCATTCACTGAACTAGTACATTGCACGTATCTCTCTTCCAGTATTCGGCATCGAAGAGAAGTTGGCGTAGATCTTGTAATGAACTTTTTTTTTGTAAAAGAATCTTGTGGATGGAAACCGATCACAAGTAAAAATATTTAAAGGAACAAAATAAACACAATATCAAGAATAATAATTGTTTCGAAATGATCGTGCAGGTAGCGGATTGAAAGCACCTGAAGCGTTCAGTCAACTCTCGTTTGCAGGTGGGTTCTGCGCAAGCGTAGTTCTGCAAAATTAACATTCCCGCCTTGAAGATAAAGTATATTCTTCCGTAATCGGCTGGAGGCCGTTGTGTAAAGAGCGAATTTATCCAAGCTGCTACTCGCTCGCAAAAGTATAGTTTAAAATTACCCCGTCAGATAGCTCCAGCGACCGAGATCGCGAAGGGCAGGCAAAATAATATCAGAATTCCTGCATCAGAGCGCGGGGTTAACGCTCTCCCTTGACAGTCGAATGATGATGGAAGTTCGTCACGAGCTGGAGGATGAAAATACGTATTGTATCTCTAAAATTCGATATTTGCTTATTTTTTCATATTGAAACATTTATTAAAAATCACATTATAAATAGTGTAAATTTTTTTTTGATTTCAACTTATTATTGGCATAGCAATAAAAAACTTCACGACATTGAAATTTAATTTTTTATAAGCTCCAATGAGATGAATTCTGATTAATTATTCTCCAATGAGATTAAACAATAGGTGTGTTTTTTATTTTTCAAGTGATATTCTTGATATTCATTCTTGTTGAAAAAACCTTTCTTGGAGGCTGCTTCGGGTGCTGTGTGGACCTCTGCTGTCTTCTTGCAGATATTTTGTTTTTTTTTGAGTGAAAAAATAATCAACAATTTCTTTAGACACGTTATAATTTATTTCATTTAAAAGTTTGACAGAATTAATTTTTAAACACCGGACAAATTGATCAAGGAAAAATAGCACAAATAGATTTGTCAAGGAAACATTATACAAACGCTAACCGTCTCTCTAGCCACTGGAACAATACGAAAATACCTACATCAAGGCAAAGCTTCGACATCAACTCACCTCTCTCTCAACGAGGGCGATACAAAGCAAGAAAGCAATAAGCGAACTCGCACACAAATGTCAGGAAAGCAAGAAATAACCCAACGCCCAGAAGAATAAAATGAAATATAATTCGGGAAGAGATAGTACAACTAAGTCATTATTATCCTCAAGATATCCACCAATTAATTGACTTGTATTGCGTAACCAATACTCATATAAACCACTTTCGAATACCTGATAAGCGACTCTGTTTAGAGATTCATATATAATGTGATTTTTTAGTGAATAAAGCTTTTTACATGATCTTATGACACACTTTTTTTGTCACATGGAGAGACGAAACGCAGTTTTTATTAACGTAATGCTTTTTAATATATTCGAAATATATCTGCGGACGCAATATTCTGTATTTATTCTTGGCACAGATTTCCTCAAATAATTTTATACTAACTTGGAAAGAATCAGTATAAATAATTTGTGTTTGTTTTCCACTGTGACATAGTAGTCGAGAATCGAATGATATTTCACGAAATCAAAAACGTAGAGCACTTTTAAAGAATTCAGCGCTTCATCAACCGTGTCAACATTAGAAAGATACTTGGGAACAGTGAGATAACCCAATAAAAGACCGGAGTAAGCATTACACACTATTATTGACAGAAGAAGAGCGCTTGATAGAAAGATGCGTTGAGACGTGTGTGGCGTGGAACCTGCTAAGCTTCCTGTGATGATCATCGCATAAACATCGAATACTGACACTCGCTTTCTGGTACACGCACCAATGATCACCCACGCAATTCCCAGAATAATCGTTGTGACTTCCAGTGACAACCACACTTTACTTTGAAAAGGCAACATAAGTAATGTGGGGAATGATACTTTTGGAGAACGTCGTACGATCAGCACGAGATTTGATTCGTAAAAACACGTTGTTAATTCTGTTAATACACTGTTACCCATACCGTTAAATTGGACCATTGAAAGAAAATGCGTGAGTCGTGTTGAATTTGTGTAAGATATGTTCTCGATTATTGATGGAAAAATACCTTTCTCTTTGCAAATTTCGTACATTTTCATATCAGGACCGACGTAAGAAATTACTCCTTGTTTATTTGAAATTGCTGCAAACAACCAGTAATTTGGAGGAATAACTTCTGTATATTTCACAACAGGGGGTTTAATGTTGTTTCGTCTTTCAAAATTCATTTTCATGAACGATTTTAAATATCGAAGTCTAGTATTTGGATTATCCATGTATTTCCCTTTTCTTGATAGGAATAAATTTTTTGTTTTCTCAGGTTGAGAAGAATAATGGCGTCTGTTCCCGATATTTCTATGAAATTTTTAAAAAGACAACGGATGGCAGACGTTTCTACTGCAGTTTTGTATGGCCAAACAGCAACATACATTCCTTTAGCACTGACAGGTAGAAGAAAGATAAACATTTTAATAAAGTAATGCTTTTGTTCAATATCAGTAACGACCTCCTGTAGAGTGAATACTAGAATAAATCATTTTGATTGTGGATTTTTCATCGGAAGAGTTAAACGTTTATTGAAATGTAGTTCTCCGATGACGAGAACATGTATCCCTTTGCGATGAGGCTCCTGTACAACGGAAATAGGAATCAAGCTGTACATGAAAATTGATTCCTGAAACACAAAGTAATAATTGCATTAAGGAAAGACACGCAGCATTTGCTGTTTAAAATTTTCTATTATTCTTTCGGTCTCTGCATCATATCTCGTTTCTCGATTCCTACATTGATTATGATGCCTTTAAACAAATACTATTTTCCCATTACATTTCATTTTATTCCGAAAGGAATCTATTTTATTAATGAGACAACAACACATCTCCCGTTTTCTGAAATTTTGTTTCTTGATAGTAATGTTGGAAACTTAGTCTTGAGCAATTTATTTTTAACTATTTATTATATTGTTCTTTAACCATTAATTCTATTTTTTGGGGATGGAGTTATTAAGAAGCTTATTATATTTACGAAAAATCTGTTAAATATACGGCTTGTTATAATCTGTAATATAAAGAAAGGGTAATTTTAATAAAATATTTTTCTTGTTCAAAATGCCATTCAATATTTACTGCGACTTGCACTTCAATGCGCCTCATCAGATATAACAGTTGTTGATATAGAATATGGTTGGTTTTTAACTTTATTTATATTTTCGTAACAACGAATCATTGTTGTCATTCAATTCCTCTTAGATATTATAATTTGTACTAAAAGGTCGTTTCTTTTATTTCGTGTTAAGTGAAAGTCAATTTCAAAAATTAGACAAAAAAATTATAAGCATATGTATATAATATAAATTATTAAACGATAATCGCATTCAAATAGTTACAACCAAACAATATAGGGAACGTAACAAATCTAATTATTTCGTTGCATAATTTATTTTACTGAAGTAACCGAAACCTTCTGTTTCCAGATACGAATAAAATATGTCTTAAACACTTTTGCCTTTAAACCTATCGTTTCTCTCATCACATCATCTTGGCAACTTTAATGATGTTCATAATTCTGGGACTAAATCACTTAGTATTTTAAATACAAGCATAATACAATCTCGCCCTTCTGAAAATTTTGAGGAGTGAGACCTTAAACTATAACGTCAATAAAGGATGCGGGGCAGTCTAGTAAGTATTTGTCGACCACTATAAGTAAATGTATCATTCTCTAAGAAATGCATAAAATAAGTCCAAATAATATCTTCGGCACAAGTATCTCCCAATTTGTTCATAATTTTACGAAATAAATTGACACGCGCTGTCCCCACATCTGTTTTCAATAGTGCCGCACGTTAATCATCTTTCCACAAAGACGACATCTTTCTTATGATTCTTTTAATATAACATTATGGACATGAGTGGCCACTGGCTGACAAAGAGAAGAGTCATCTTGCATAATGTCGTGCCCAACTCTCCTCTCTATAAGGTTCGATCAATAAAATGTAAAGTAATTTAACAATAAGGGAGATAGAGCAAACTCTTGAGTACAGGGCAGCATCACTAGAACGCAGTGTTGAAGTTCCGCAATTGGTGCAACTGGTTCTAGTACAATATTGTCTGCAGCTCGGGGACAACCAGCTGCTATCAGCAACGAGCCAACTTGGTGATGCTGCTTGTGACGGTAAGAGAACCTCCATATGTTGATGGACTTCGGCGTCCTTAAGACTTCGATCTCTCTGGCCTTTAAGGCCTATGAAGTTACATGGTAGTTAATGTCTTGACTTTTAAGATTAATTTCTTGCACAGATATGGGCCTTGGTTGAAAGATTAATTGCTTACCCAGATTCGATCCTTTATTGACAAATTGTACAATTTACTTTATTTTTTAAAAAATCTTCAAAAATTGTTTTCGTATTTTATATAACCTAGCACCAAGACCCGGATAGGGTCTACCTCTGCCAAACGAGTTCCATTATTCACACCCCTCTGTGACATATAAGCTACTCCGTACCCGCCATGGGGTAAAACCACCTGTTCAGACATTTTTTGATAAGTTCTCATTAAACAAGTTAGTCGAATCTTTTAATTTAATGTATTGAATCATTTACTAAGTGAATAATCTCTGGAGAACAATCTCTGTGGCCAATTTAAGTGATTTATCGTGATTGTTGATAAGCTAAGGAAATTTTCCTTTCAAGCCATATGTTTATTCAAATATTTTGCCATACACTAAAAAAAAAGAATTAATCATCATATGATTTACTGAGTTAATTACAAGTTCCTTCGGCGACTACATTGGAGTGTTAATGCGGTATCACACAAGAGTTGGGCGAAGCCAAACTTCCTCGTCTCGTCTCGAGTCGTCACTCCTAATCGACTTAACAGAATGTCACATCGATTCTACGAATCAAATTGGCAACAGCGCACTAGTTTGAAACTATATAAAGCACACGTCCTTACCACTTCTCTACGCTACTTCTACACGAGATTCAGTTCTAGTACACGACTACTATGATTACTACTACTAATGAGAAGATAAACTTCTGATCTCGCCTCTCTTATCGTAGTTCGAACTCTTTACTGTCGGCGCCAAACCGACATATAGTTTCTCTTGTTTAACCCTTCACAATAGGGATTATTACTTTCGAACACATCGCATCGCTACTTTTATTCTCGTCGCCAAGCCGACATTTTCTCGCAAGATCGAGCTTATAATTGCACCTCAGAAGATACGTGCAACCAGAGATTTACTACTCATCAATTTTATTTGTCAACACATCAAACGTCCGGATCAACTCTACAACAGCTTCAACCAACTGGTTTCCAGGATTTTCTCTCAATATCATCATGTCAGCTCTAAGAAATCAGTATTGTATTATTATTTCTCATCATATCATAGCATGTCATTAAATCATTTTAACGTTGTTAACAATTAACTTTCATCTCACTCCTCACCCATTATCACTTAGAATTTTTCCAATCATTTTGTTCTTGTGCAGGTAAGAATGAACTTGTCTGTACAACCATGTCATCGTATTGTCAGGAAATAAATAATGTACAATCAATATTCAACTAGAAGAGAATCTAGCACTTTACTTTAATCATTTTTCAACAATATTACTCATGTATTGATGTTATTGACTAGCTAGTGCAAAGTGCAATTAAAAAAAAATGCATTTCAGTCACATATGTTGAAGGTTCGGAGTAAATTATCCAGAGAGTAAATAAGTTTTTTATCCTCAACGTGGTCATGCACTTTTGACAAAAGAAAAAATTTGTTCGAATACGTAATACGTAATTTAGCTTAAAAATTCAAAAAGAAATTTAATTTTTTGCTAAATAACAGCAAAAAAGTTCAATCCTTCGTATGACTACGTATCGAATAATAACCAAGTTTAGGTAGGTAGAATTTAGATTTTACAAAACAATGAACTTACCTCAGGTGCAGAAATATCAGGATAACTAACGAGAATGTAATAAGCACAAGTTGCTTCCCTTTTGAGGAATATTCAATATAAATCACTTTAAACTTTAAACTTTAAAATCCCAAACTTCAAACCCCAAACATCAAACTATTTCCTTGCATGATTGTGTTGTCTTGTGTGTACTTGTGTGTCTTGTGTGTAGTTTTATGTGTACTCAACTTTGGCACGGTTGTGTACATTAATTCTGTAGCCCCAACCTGGGTTCCCGCCTTGAAGATATTATAATTAAATTTTAGTACCCTGTTGGCTCTCTGCAGCGACAGAATGACATGAACAGACGCTTGTCCCCTCTCTTACAGGGTAGTTCAAACTTACGCAGCCAGGGTGCACCAGTGACCAGCTAAAGTGATTTTGCAATATCTCCTAATTTCTCCGCGTGGACCGCTTCGGTGGGTCGCTTGACTGTCAACTGTTCGATGGTCATCTGTTTCATTTTTTATGGTATATTTTAAGGCTGCTTTTGTGCGTTCACGAAACTAAGGAGAAAGGATNAGTTCACGAAACTAAGGAGAAAGGATTAGTATTGTATCGTATATTATTATTTTATGCTCATTTTTTCATATTGAAACATTTATTCTTCATTCACATTCTTTATAATGTGAATTATTCTTAATTGAACATATTATTGGCTAAGCAATTGAATTTCTTCACGACAATGAAATCCTGTTTTTTTTTACGCTCCAATGAGATTAATTCTTCTTCAACAATAGGTGTATATTTTTTATTGGAGTAATCTTCTTTTATACATTCTTCTAAAACACTGCTTCAGATAACCAGGCAGCGGGAGCTGCGTCGAGAAGCTGATTCTTCAAGCTAATTTTCTGTGTGTTTGTGTGCACATTTATGATTTTTAAACTCTATACTCAGAATAATCTATAGTTCGATAATAACTTGCGTAAAATTACAAGCATATTGATATTATATATGTATTATAACTCGCAGCTAACTTTTTTATCTTATCTAGGAACTTATGCAAAAAAAATTTTTTGAATCNAAAAATTTTTGAATCCGCCTCTGCCTTAGGGCTCTGATCGGAATTGATGGGATGGTCCCTTGCTTGCTTCCGGAGAGTTAATTAGTTTTTTGTCCTCTACGTGGTCATACTCAGTTTGTACTGTTTTTGGACAATAAATTTATTATTATTATTATCATTTTGGTATAACTATAAGAATGAATGAATCGTGGACCAGAACACACAAAAAACGAAAAACGGAAAGTCTTGTACATATTAAGTAGTATAATGCGAAGTAAAGCAACGGTACCGGAAATAGCGCCAAATCTTGCAGGTAGAATGTTCAATTCAATCATGGTACCCGGAATAGAAATGAACGGGGCAGACGTATGGGGGGCAGGAGAAAATATAATGTTTCATTCTCTTTAAAATACGTATCTCAAAAATATAATTGGTCTTGCGGAGGGCACTGGTAACAATGGAATAATAAATTTAAATTTCTTGTCAAAAAACAGTACAGACTGCATATGACCACGTGGAGGACAATAAACTAATTTACTCTCCGGAAGCAAGCAAGGGACCATCCCATCAATTCCGATCAAGGGCCCTAAGGCAGAGGCGGATTCAAGAATTTCAGCAAAAGTTCCTAGATAAGATAAAATGTTAGCTGTGAGTTATAATACATATATAATGTCAATATGTACAAGTTATTATCGAACTATAGATTATTCTGAGTATAGTGTTTAAAAATCATAAGAGTTGAAAAAACACTAAATTCACGATTTATTGTTACAATAAACACGCCCCTAGACANATCATAAGAGTTGAAAAAACACTAAATTCACGATTTATTGTTACAATAAACACGCGCCTAGACAAAGCCTAGAGAACCTTTATTCTCTGGGAATTTGGCTAATTGTGGGTTGAACTTACACTGAAATTCAGAGCGATAAAATGCTGGCTATCGATTAAGGCGGGGACAAAAAATGCTATTGTTAGGGAATCGTATCATAATAAGGGAAATGATAATAATAATAAATTTATTGTCAAGAAACAGTACAAACTGCGTATGACCACGTGGAGGACAATAAATTAATTTATATGGTAAACGGAGTAGGCAAATAAGGGAAATTTTCTGTAATTTAGCGCTGGAACACTTACAGCAGGCCACACCTGAGAGTAGTGATAGCAAAGTAATTCAAAATAAATTATGTGAAGCGTACAGACTAGAAATAGAAATGTGCAAGTTAGAAAAAAGGTCACTCAAAGTTCAAACAGTTGTAGCAGGTCACTGGGGAAGCAAACCATATATAAGCTGACTGAAATGGAGGACGCGATCAGATTACGGGTGGTTTCGGCTAGTGGGATACAAATTACGAAAATTAAGAAATAATCTATATTTCGATTTGTCTAATATGTGTTGAGAAGGAAGAAGATTGGATTCACATCCTGTTACCTTGTACACAAACATAAAAATGTCGAATATTTATGCAAAATGGGGTCTTTATGAACGAAAACAGAAACATTAACTTGGCAATTTATATAATGCGTGACCACCGAATGTCTGCAATGGAATCCTTGGGGCAGTTTCTAAGCTACGTAAGGGAAAAAAGGGTGAAAATAATAAGGGATATTATAATGATTGGGAAATGCAACGTGTTACAGCCGGCTGTTTTGCTTTCTATGTTACAGGTTACGAATCTTCTTCCTACGTTCGGTTGAAGAAATACTATTTTGTAAATACTTTTCCTTATAGACTCTATTTGTAAAAACTGATTTTGCAATAATTTTTATTGACTATTCTCTTATGTAAATACTTTTTTAAATGTCTTTTGTAATGTTGTCTCTTGTAAATATCTTTTCCATGAACATTCTTTGTGTCCTGACCGTCTGTTTTCCGAAGTTCCAAATGGTGCTCAATTATTTAGTCATTGCACCTATTTCAGATTTAAGAAGCTTTTACAACATGCCAAAAGTTTATAATATTATGATAATTAATTTTCTATCCATGCAAAACTAAATTTAATATTGCGACAGCAGGAAAAAAAATCATTCTTTCTGTGGTAAATGTAGACGCAATTGAACAATTCATTGAGAGTGAGTACCTGGATACATAACGCTCAGCCCACGGCATAAAAGGGCATAAGAAGGCAAAGGGTCTAAAGCCTTGCCACATGTATTTTAAAATGTAAATATTGTAAATAAAATGCCCAGTTGAATTGGATTGAAAATTGATTAAAACCCTTTGAACATCAATTCACTAATTGGAAACAGAAAAAAAACTAAATTAAAAAAAGAGACAAAAATGTTATAATTTCAATCACTTAATATCCTAATCCACTGTAAACTTTGTTGTTATATATTATTTATTTTGTCCTAAAATTGTGTGTACAAATTGTGTAATAAGTACGTATTACACCACAATATTTGGAATTTTGCTTTAAAGATTGATAAAGACACAGTAAAATAATTTCTATCTTGAGCAGAATCACGTCAGTGCAATGGTTTATAAGAATCCTCCAAAACTATTCGTTAATGTACAGCTTNTTGTACAGCTATGGAAAACGGAATCAAAAAATGACAAAGTTAAAAAAATATGAAATCTGACTCATGATACTATATTGCACCATACAAAAAGTATCCATACAACGTCTGTTTACAATGAAATTGTATTTTCGTATCTCATTGAACAATATTAATGCTGAAAACCACATCGAAATTGTTTCAAAATTAAGACAAGCAATTTTCTTTTAAATGGATTTACCAAATACTGTATGATACTGCGAGTTGATACTCAGTACATTTGAGCACTCAGAAGGCGTACTTTACATATTATTTTTACTTTCTCATGTAAGAAGTGTCTACAGAATTTTGCAACGCATGTGTGAACTTAAAAAAATGTTTTTTCATTTAAAAATCTTCTAATCCTATTGTAGGAGAGAATAGAAAATCTGTATAAGGTGAAATAGATTTATACTTTTTTATTACAGTACTATAAATATAGTCCCTTAGTTTTCATTGGTTGAAAATGTATTTTCTTTGTACTTCAAAACTCAAGCAATAATTTGTGTGATGACAGAAAATAGGTTACTTTTTTTGATCAACAAGATGATACTAGCTAATTTCTTAGTCTGGAGTGGAGAGGGATTTTATTTATTTTAAATTTATTTAAGAGAGATAATTTTTTCTTATACTGTTTGAGAACATATATTTTCAATATGTTATGAAAAATAGCTACACGCCGCATCTTGTGTAAGATTTATTCAACTAATTTTAACTATTTGAAGATGGTCGAAATAATGTTTTACCCTTTAGTGCTTACGTGGTTAATTTCTGTGCACAAACCACAAGGCTACTTCGGGTCAGATATCGCAACCTTAACTTAAAGAGCTCTTCGAAGCCCTCCAATGACTACGATGTATTTCTACACCCTTTCAACTTTTCATCTGTGTCTCAGAAATTGTACATCATGATATTTGTGTGGTTGTGTCATATTGTGTTGTATAGTGTTGGCCTCTTGTGTGGTGCTTTGTATATATTTCGTGTTGGATTGTCATATCATGTTTATTCTTCCTCCATGAATTCGAGATTATTTTGTCAAAGGTAAAGATACATTTCTTTTTCATCTTAAATGTAAAACGTAATAATTTGTTCCAGTTGGATCTAATTTTTGCATTTTTGTGGAGTGTTTAGGGTGTTCTACTTAGATACACGTAAGATTCAACCGATGTATCGAACAGTCCTCCTAACGACTTGACACCAGTTGAATTGCTGTTCAAAGTGTTTTACTTAGTGATACGTGCATGTACATTATGCAACCACGTGTGTTACCTTACTAGTATAATAGAATATAAATTACCAGTTCTACTCTTTTAAACGGAGTTAATTGATTTACACTATATGGAAACTTGCATAATAGAGTGTCAAGTACATTTTGTTCTGTTTCAGTTAGATATTTAGTTTGCGAATGTAAAGGTAATTTTCTATTGTGTTGTACATGTCGTTTTCATGCTGATGATCAACGATGTGCTACAGCTGCTCTTAAAAAATAAGTTGGTAATTGAAATTATTTTGCAAACTTTTTATTATTTATCTTCTTTTATGTTTTGTGTTCCATAATTATCTTAAATTGAATTCACGTGTTAAAGGATTTACTGTTTAGTTTAATCGTCTAGGTCAAATACTTGAGAGGGGAGGACTGAAACTTCAGAATACTATTCAAACTAGATGGGGGAGACCTGCATTATTTTGTACGGAACATGAATTACAGGGATTAATGTCACGTAACTTATGTTCTCTATCTTCATAACCCTCGACACTAAATTATCCGACCATTAGGGCTGTTTTAATCCACTAGAATTCAAGCTACGGAATGGAGACTGAACGTCTTAATATTGTGCATATTTTGCGCCTCTTGACAATTTTACACGAGTGCACCTATTCGAAGATACTCATTCAAATCATTACTTCTAATTTCCTTGTTGTTCAGCTTGTGCCGCACCAACCGCAGGTGCCGGTCTCAGCCGTCCTGGCGCCCAATGCGGTATTTTGCGGTGCGATATATTTAAGGAAAAGATTTTCACGTGAACGAAATGCAGATACACTTCCGTCTTTTTACCTGATACCTTTTACTCCTTAAATAATTATAAAACGAATTCACTTTCATTTCTATATGTCTGTGTATCTGTATACAAATTTGTGGTTCCTCTTAATACGTAACTTTGAGTTATAGCTGAAACGCTACACTGATAACTAACAAGGGAGTCTTTACCAAGCGTACATCGAAAGTTATTCTGAATTTTTTATACGAAAGCGTACGGACTTCTACTATTTTTTATGTCAAAATATTAATATATATGGTACACTGGAAGGTACTGAAAAATATTACGGAATATTTATTTCTTTCGTATGGAAATGACCCATTTTTGTGCTTCTTCTATATCACTCAACTCGCAAGCTTTCGAGCAACAATAGTCAAATCACTCGGATGTGCATTGATTCGTCCGATTTGTAGGTATTTTCACCATTATCTATCTTTGTGTAGAAACCTTAAATAATGTTAATCTATAATTGTATGTATTTTTTATTTTAATATTAACATTTCGATTTGCAGACCTCCCGTTTTTTGTATTGCAGTAAAATTCATGTAATATAATAATTATGACAATAAAGAAACAAAATTTTTCATTAGATATTTTGGTACCATATAGGAAGGAAGAAATTTAAATAATTGAAGTCTTACAAATGTCTAAATGTTTTTTTGAAAGTTATAAAGCAAAAGAAAATGAAGGAATAGATACTGGATTTTTGTTCTGTAAACAAGTTTCAAAATCGTATGAGGGTATTGAGATGATGTCACTGCACGCATTGCGTAACTTACGGTAGCAGTAGGTGACCCTTTACAACGGTAACAGTTTAGGTTTGTTTTCGAAAGGGTTGACTTTCCTCATGTTTGTCCAAAGTGCGAGCGGAGAGTAGTCGATTGGTTTTTTCCGTGCCATCCAGTGTACAATCGTCGCAAATATTTTTAGTAATATGATGAAAGTCCATATGTTTCAGTATTCAAAAAAATTGATATACGATTGCTGAAAAATTGCTTTGTAAGTAAGGAGATGTCCTTTGTTGAGCAGATGTCTGAATGTTTTGTTAAAAAAGAAAATTAAGAGCACAAGATCGAAACGTGGAATGACGAACACGAATGGAGATTCTCGAAGAACATTCGATATAAGCGATACGCTGACAGTCGATGTAATGATAGCTGAGCGCGGAAAGGACAAACAAATGTGGTTTCGTTCTGGATTGGATAAAAGTTCAAATTTGTTTTCGATAAATATTTCTGGTTGTGTTATAGATAGTAATGTAAAGTAATGTTACAATCAAAATGACGCGTAATACAAGTAATAGACGCCATGACAAGAGGAGGGACACATCGTTTCAACCGCTGCTACTGCTTCCCTCGCCTCGGCTGCCTCAGTTTCAAACAAATTTGCAATTCTATCAAGGAAGACAAATTGAATAATGAGCTTCTAAAACCATTGAATTAATTTAAGTCAATTAAAACTTTTTACCTAGTAATTTGCGACTACCATCTTACAAATAGTGCATGAAGTGTAGTGTCCCAGTTAAGTAAAAAAATATTTTCATCAAATTATGTAGTAATGACATGAGGATTGTTTACTTTTATGTATTATTAGTAAGTACACCAGAAGTTCGTTTCTTGCTTACAGCATGATCAATAGTGACGTAATTTTGTTATTAAAATGTAGGAAGGAGCCTATTTGTATTTTCGCATCGGCGCAAACAATCAAGAACAACGCATTCTTTTCTTTCCAACAAAGTTGAACAATCATAAACCAACGACCTTATTCTGTTGCATTAACGTCAGTTTCGTTTAAATGTGGCCATTATCCCCAGGTGGTGGTGACGCCACGTGACGATTGCAACAGCAATGAGACTTCACATCTGCTCCCGACAATATCGTGTTGCACTGTTGAAATTTTTCGTCGTGCTGCGTGGCGTTAGTCCTTGACTGTAGTTCAATACGTGTGGCAGCTTGGCGTCCTGTTGCATTTGATCTTGACGAGGAGAGGGAAATACTATTTGATTTATATTGAATATTCGTCAAAAGGGAAGCTATTTGTGCTCATTACATTCTCGTTAGTTATCCTGATTCTTCTCCATTTCAGGTAAGAATTTTTTTTGTAAAATCTTAATTCTACGTACCTAAACTAGCTTGTTAGTCGTTACGTAATCATAGGATAAATTGTACGGTTTTAGCTGTTTTTTATAAAAAAATTAAATTTCTATTAAAATTTTAATCTGAAATACGTATTACGTATTCGAACAAGTTATTTCTTTTGTCAAAAATGAATATATAATCTATGCATGACCACATTTATGACAAAAAAAACTTATTTGCTGTCTTAATAATTTACTTCGATCCTTCAATATATGTGACTGAAATGAATTTTTTTTAACTTGCACTTGAAAAATGATTAACGTAAAGTTCCTTCTAGTTGTATATGGATTGTACGTTGTTAATTTCCTGGCAATACGATGACATGATATTTATCGTAGTTCTTGTAGCGCCGTCAGGGTTTGAATCAAGAAGTAAGATTTAATTATTCACTTCTGTTTCCAGCTAAATTGATTGCGTCTACTCTTTCTTGTTCTTGGTATTGCCAAGAGCAAATCGTCTCTATATTTGGACAACAATGGTATATGGAATGAAATATTTAAGGTGAGGTTGTCTATAAGTTCGTTCTTAACTAATTTCTCCTTTAGCACCCATAATTGCTGATTTTCAGTTTGAATTACTGTAAGAATGAACTGTTTAGAATATGCTGAGTTAGAATACACTATATATTATCAATAGTGAATGTGAGGACAAACCGTGCATTGACGGGTAATGAAAGTACCGGCCAATCGGATACAAAAAAAGAGAGAGTACCTTCTCTTTTTGGAATCTTTACTTCATAAGCGAATGGAGAAAAATAATCCAGTTGCTGATACACTCTTTTCCTAAATTCATGAATCTGCCGGAAAGAAACTAATTTACACTCTCGTAGGACACAGGATCCGTTCATTTAGTGTAAAATTCTATAGATGCTTGTGTGACTCCCAGCAAATATTTTATTATTTGGTGACCCGTTGTAGATTATGAACATTATTAAAATTGTGTATTTTTCCCCAACTCGATCACAATATTAATTTCTGAGCTTTTTGCTCACTGAATGGGTCTGATTTGACCCATATCAGTCACTTGAGTATTCTTTCTGTATTTATGTAATACTAAACTATTAATTGGGAAAAATATTCTTTTGAAAATTATTAACTTGGTTTTCGTTAACTACGACAGATATTAATTATAATAGTACCGCAATTAATTTTGCACCTTACATAAAAGGAACGCATAGAAACTACACAAAATTCTATTCTGTTCTTAAGTGTGTTTTGGAACTCTAAGTGTAAATCGAGTTAAACTAATATCAAAATAAACTAAATCTTTACCCTCGCATTTTAAAACATAAAATATCTACTACAAAACAAATCATCGACACATTTTTGCTCATTGCAAAAATGCATAATTTTCCCAAAAATTAAAGTACGAAGTTTCTTTTGGGAATCTTCTAATACTTCCCTGAAATTATATTTTATTATAGGTTCCATTTTTCTATAAAATTTGTGTTTATACAATATCTTATATTTCTTTCTCAGACCATGTTATATATTCATAGTCAAAAGCATTGAAAAGCGAATCACTGATCTCTGGATGAACAAAGATGTTATCAAAACTAGCGTTGATTTGCTGAAGAGTGTCAATTCTATAATCACGCTTTTTAATTGTTAAATTGCTTGTTAATACCAACATGGTAATACACGGAAACGCCGTCAAGACGTGCTCAAGTAGTGTTCTTTTGAGATAAATAAGTTAGTTTCTTCCTTTAGCGAATTTTAAATGATGTTATCTCTGAAAGAAAATTTGAAGATGAAATAATAGGAAGTATTCAAAATATGTTTTAATGCTCTAAATGATAAGAATTCTTAATTTGTGTTAACCAGTTACACTGTAAAGGAGCTAATAAATTATTGGACATTTGGGTATTAATGTATATGTGTTAGTATTTGTGAATACTTCATTTACATTAATATCTTATAAAAAAGTAGAAAAATATTATTCTCAGAAACATATCTCGCACAGGTTTAAATGGATAATATTTGAGTTAAAATTCACGCCAAATCCTTACAAATACCTCTAAAAATGTATATACTCATTAGTAAAGAGTCATTAACTTATACTTACTCATAAGCTTGTAAGTAAGATGGGAACGGAATTTGGTCTAAAAGCTCGCGGAATTGTATTTTACACGTTCCAACGATAAATGACGAGATAAAAAATATCAAAACTCGTTAAAACTAAAAAGGAATTTCAGAAGTACAAGATCAGGTATAGTTCAAATCAAAGAAATTCAATCTCTAGCATTTAAACTTACTGAAATCTTGAGCGTCCGTCTATGAGCCAATGATGTCACGTTCCTAAGGACGGACAATAATTGTGATCGTATACTAGGAAGCAGAAACCTCTTAACAAAGCACATGTATTTTTACTTTCTGTGGCGCCGCAGGGATATCATAAAAATATTTTCTATCACAGTGATTTTTAAACGGAATATACCCCAGAAAATATACCATGAATATAACTGGTGTTTGGAGATTAAAGATAAATTGTTATGTTCTCCATTTTCCTCAGCAAGTTAATAATAAATACGTATGTCCGACCAAATGAAGCAGACCACATTTTATTATTGTTAACTTGCGTCTCAAGTAGATATAAAACTTTAATAACACACGCAACGAGTCAATATATTAAAACATTTATTACTTTAGACCTTGTTGTGTACAAGTACTATAATAATTTAATAGGTTGACTTGCGTCGTTTGCTTTCAAAGTTTTACATCTACTTGTGACGTTTGTTTACAATAATAAATTGCAGTATTCTTAGTTTTGAAAACATATGTATTTATTATTAACTCAACAGAAGTACGAATATTTTCCTACTTATTTGTCGTGTATTATATACTATTATCTATTTCTTCCATCATTAAAAGTAATTAAACTGGCTTAAGAAATTTACAATTATTGTACTTGTCTATTTTTCGAGGAAAAATTTTCGGTGAAATATAAAATATATAAATGATATTATTGTTGGCTTATCAACATTTTTTAATGTCCCTAATGCACGTAATTGTACATTTGACACTTCTGAATTAAATTGTTGTAAAAGATGGAATGTCGAAAGACCAATATGAAAAACACATTAATTGGATATTTACAATTGATTGTGGTGTATAACATTAACCTACAAGTTGCTTTCCCTTCCATAAAAAATCGGTAGCATTCTCGGCCTGTTTTTGACACAGATCTTCCTCACTTGTCAAAGAGGTATCAATTTAACATTTTTCGAAATACATTTTGAGCCATCACTTATTTCTTTTCAGGATCAAGGAAAAAGGAGATATTTGAAAAAACAATTTCTTATTTTTATTTTTTGTTTCCGGGACCTATCCTTTAAATTTGGAACACACAAAATCAAGTCATTGTTTTAATCAATTTTCTATTGTTTCACACTGTACTTTAGTAGAGAACAAAACACTAGTAATAAAACCTGTTCCCATATGCATAAAGTTATAGTATAAATGTAGTATGAAATTTTATGAAAATGATCTTTAAAATACATAGTGTTTCTCATTGTAGGCATCATCTCTTCTTTTTACTATTGCTTACGTTCATGGTTGGAGAATTGTATGGGACATCTACCCGTCGTTCCGGTAACCACACCTTGATCCCTGGCGATAGCATCAAAAGAACATCGCGTGAAGTGGGTAATAAAATAAATATTACTCTGAACGCAACAACAGGGAAAGGAACGGAAGTGATGATTATCCCTAAAGCTGCAAAAGACTTCAGAGCCAGAAGAACTTTGTGGATGATCGTCAAGGAAGATGAGCGTGCAATGACGAGGGAAATGGCTTTTTTGGAATCCGTCAAGCGAGTTCNCAAAGCTGCAAAAGACTTCAGTGCCAGAAGAACTTTGTGGATGATCGTCAAGGAAGATGAGCGTGCAATGACGAGGGAAATGGCTTTTTTGGAATCCGTCAAGCGAGTTCTCAGGACTGACGAGCGCATCAGGAAACAGGTACACATATAGTCATGTGTTAAACCCGCTTTATCCGGTCCATTTTACGTTCTGTTTTGTGAAATACTCACCGGACTGGATGCTATTTATATGTAAATTTTCAAACATGCTCTATATCTCAGTACGATTCGTACGAACTGACTTACGCACTCATAGTGGTATCTCTGCTCACTAGCTACAGTGTCCGAGTACTCGAGTCGGTTTAATGGTTAATATAGCCTGCGAAGTTGCGTTTTTTTTCTGTAAAAATATTTTTGGTTTGTTAAACATTGAAAATCAATCAACATTAACAAAACATAGTATAAAATAAATCGTTCGTTTTACAATCAAGATTGATTACATGTTTAAAATATCGGAAGGCGAATTGAGGTTAGTTGTTTGTTGGGATCCCCGTCACGTTGAGTGTCAACTCATTCTAACATCATCCATCCCTTGTCCAATACGGTGTAACATCTTTTTTCGGAACGTCGATTTTCTGTACACGCAGATGACGTTAGGAGAGATTATATCTAATTCACATCTATTTCTCGTACAATATTTGTAGGCCAATTGTCCGTAAAATGGACCGTGTAAAGAGAACGTAACGAAAAGATAGGATTGTTGAGGAAGACGTTAATCAACAAGACACTATTGTAAATTCTCTGAGGCTGGAGATAAAAGTTTAATGATTTATTAATATCGTCAGCATTTAAAAAATCCGAATTAAAACGTAGATAATTCACCAACAGCGGTGATTCGGTGCTTAGCGTCTTCGCTTACTCGAGAGCGTGTTTCACACTCTCTTCGGCCGAACATGGAGAGGTTCACGGTTGAGGTTTTTGTAATAAAATTAAGAACAGATTGGGAGATACTTGAGCTGGAGAGGGCACTATGCGTCCTACTTTTCGTCCTGTCCTAAATAATTTAGAAGGAGTAATAAAGTTATTTCTAAATTAGATATTCCATATTGCTTATTCATCCTTTTAATCGGCATACATTGGCACGCACGTCAGCTGCTAGCCCGCCATAGTCGGAGGTCAGTGGTCGAGATATACATTTGACTGCTTTAATTGTTTCTTTTGCGGCTGGGCACCCGAGAAGCATATTTCTCTATAAGGTTGTCGGGTGATGACACATTCACAGCCAATAATTTCCTATTAACTTTCTTTGTGCGCCCAAGTGCAACACAAAGCGAATAGTGCCCACTTCACCACAAGTATCTCGCACTCCGTTATTATTTAATACAAATAAATTGACAAGCGCTGTCCGCTCTTCTGTCTTCAGTAGCGCCGCGGCCAAATTTCTCTTTCCCACAGAGACTGCACCACTCTTATTATAGTTAAAATATAACATTATGGACCAGTAAAGTTACATTTCATTTAAATTAATGATTACAAGCTTAAAAGAATATTTGCTTGCCCACAATTGACTCTTCATTGAAAAATTGTAAATTTTAAAATTTTATTGATTAAATATCATTAAAAACTAGTTCGTTTTTTTTGTAATTAAGAGCCAAGAAACTGATAAGAGGTTCGGTCACGCATTCGATCGATTTAAATCGTTTTGCGTTGTCTGCGTGACTTGCGGTCAGCCATCTCACAAGTCGTAACACACGTCCTACGTGGGCACGGTGGCGTCTATGTGCTTGTAGGCGCTTTAGTCTATGCCAAAGAAGTGTCTATAACAAGCGTCTTTCAGACGGTTTGCATGAGGTTGAGCCTACCATCTCTTACATTTAGGCATGTAATATTTATATCCGCCCTGGGCAGTCATTCACGAAGGACGAACTTGCTGGGCTGATGTTCCAGTTTATTATAAATTCTTATCTTTGGGGATTTCAATACCCATAATCCTATGTGGGATATATCACATATCTGCCCAAAGGATGACAAAGATGAAGAAACTTATATAGCCGAGATGTGGCATACCTTAACACGGGTCAAACTACCCACTTCTGTACAGCTTCTCGATCTTTCTCAGTGTTCAATTTAGTCATCTGCAATTCCTCTCTTTCCCCAATTTTAGAATTGGCAGCTTTTGACGATCTGTACGGGAGTGGCCACAATCCAATTTTTATACATTTCAATGTTCCCCCCCCTCTTTTTCACACCCATTTTAGTGGATATTAAAAAAATCTGTTTGGGATGTGTTTAAATGCAACATCAATCTTTGCGATGAACCTTTCGCCGATGTGGATGGTATGGCATCCCATTTCAGAGACATTCTATTTCCTCCGGTTTTTCTCTATCGTTTCTTCAACAGAAAACTTGCGCAGAAAATTGTTGCTTGGATTTTCTCTGGTGTCAATTGTATTGAGAGGAATATAACATTCCTTTATCAATAATGGAGCTGACCTCTGCCCCTCCGACTATGAAAGATGCATCTTCTCGTCCAAATCAAATACATAACGCGATGCTAAAATATCTTCCAGAGATTGGCTTGAAGTTCCTTCTGATGTTATTTTAATGTTTGAATAAACATACTGTTCCTAAAAATGGCGTGAAGCCATTATTATTCCACCTCCGAAGGAGGGAAAAGATCGTTCTAATCCGTCGCACTTTCGACTGATTTCTCTGACAAGATGCGTTCGCAAATTGTTAGAAAGAATTATCAATCGTCACCTGGAATTTCTACACCTTTTGACCAATATCCTATGTGGTTTAAGCACGCAGCGGTTGTTTCGTAAAACGCATCATACACACTTGAAACGTCAAGTGACGGATTGATAACACCTGGTGTGGGATGTCTTCCTTGCAGGTGTGTGTTGCGCCTGCGCAGTTCTGCAAAATTGAGATAGCCGCTTAAGAATAAATATTGAATTAGTTTGCGGCTGGTTGGAGGAAGGCGACTACGCTGGTTGCCGGAAACAGTTGCCGGACGCCGACCAAACAGCTGAAAAGAAATAGTTCCCATCGATAGAAACAAGGCGCGCCAATGGCCGGGTAGCCTCTTTCGTAGGGCAAATACTCTTAGACAAATGACGATCGTCGTAAGAATATTCATCTGTCGTTAGCGAGGAGCCAGGAAGCGACTGAATTTCGTATTGTCTCTTTATTAAATTCATTTTTGGTCATTTTCCATACTGAAACTACTTATATTATTGGCATTATAGAATAGTGTGAATTTATATAGTAAATTCAAGGCATGATTCATCAAACCAATAAAAAAAAATTGACAACGGAACTGTATTTTTTAGAGCACCAATCAGAATAATTCTTCTTAAAAAAAAACGGTGTTTTTATTGATGTTTCTTCTTCTTCTTGTTGGTGAATTGTTGACAGAGATTTGCTGTGTGCTAGAGAAATGAAAGTGTTTGGAGCTCTTTCGTTTTTAGTTAACTGCAGTTAACGCTGGACCACTTTGTTGCGGTGTCATACTCCATCTTACCAGCGTTTGTATTGAGGGATCACTCCGTGGCCATTTTCTTTGACCTGAAAAAATCTTATATCATAACATTGAAGTACGGAATCCTGCGCACATTGCACTCGTGGGTATTCCGACTTCTATTGGGTTGTCTTCCTCTGTTCCAGGAGACCTTCCTATATTAACGCTCTATTCTCGTTTCTTTCGGTACTTATTTATCACCTAAAAATCTTTTGGGAAACGGTGTTACACAGGGCTCAATATTAAGCAGTACTCATTTTGCCATAGAAATAAATAGCATTGCGACAGATGTTTGAGTACCGGTATAGGCGTCTCTCTTCGTTGACGAATTCACCATTTATTGTTCGCCTACCGGCATCTCTGTCATCGATAGGCAACTGCAATTGGTTAAAATCGTTTACGCGAGTAGAGTATGTTCACCGACTTTAGTTTTTCTGTATCCAAGTCATCCAGTATGCATTTCTGTAAGATATCCAATCTCCACAAAGATCCAGATTATTTCCTTGGAGTCCCATGTCTTCCTTTCGTTGACTCCACAAAATCCGTGGTTGTTGAGTGCAGTCTCGCTTTAATAATTTTTTTGAATGAGTTCATTCATCACTTTCTTTCTGTCATTATTTTTATATGACTTCTGTTGAGTAACGGAGTTAGTCTTAAGCGAAGCTTTTGACTAACTTTTATATTAATTTTTGTTTGTTTTTTTATATTATTTTTCCTTCTGAATTGTGTTAATTTAACTTGCGATTGTGTTTGAGATCCGTTCTATTTTCTTCCGTTAATAAATTACTTAAAGAATTTGCCGAAAAGTTTTTTTCATACGACTCATTTTTTTTTTACTAAATTTTTATGACAAAAAGGAGGCCCTTCACATTTAACGTATTATACTAGATACACACGGATGATGCTTATAAACTGTGGAATTTTTTTGTTTATACTTGAATATATATTTTGATAAGTATTTATTTTCTGATTTATGAGTTATTTATGAGAAACACAATATATTTATAGACTTAATTTTGAATTTTATTTCATTTTTAGTGATGTAATATAATAGTATTTTACTCGCTTGTTAAAACATCACACAATTCCAAAATACGACAGTTTCCTGGGAACACATACAACTGATACAATTACTAACTCTCTAATGGATTTGTAAAAACACACCATCTTTAACTTCTTGAGATATCTATTATTTGTTTCTTTTTTATTATTTATTTAATATGTATTTATTTATATTTATTTTTTTATATTTAAATCGCTGGAAAAATGATTTTTTAGTTGAATCACGGTGCATGACTTCACATTTTCATATTTCTGTATATTTTGTTACAACACAAATGTCAAATGCACAGAATACAGTATTTTATATTTCGCTGCAAACGTTTGAACATAATTTTTTATTAACAAAAACTAGTAAAGTAAGAATTTATTTAGGAAATATTTTTACCATTTATTCAAACAACTCAAAAATTATCTCTATATTGTTACGCTGCTAATTTTACAATGTAGTAAAGCGAATATTCCATACGAACGTTTCAATTATAATGCGTATGTCAATGAAAAAACAAACCAACAAACATTTAAACAAAAGCTATAAAATATATGAGCTGCAGGTTATTTTCAACAATTAGAATGAGCCACTAATTTCTTTCTTCTGAACAATATTCATCTTCCGATTACAATATTTTGAAAGTGTCACTCATGGTTTATAATCATCTAGCATTCATAACCCACTTGTACTTATTGTTTCATTTGCGTAATACATTCCTCTACCTCATACAAACATCGATTTGCAACAAAAGTGGAGCATCTGAATGTTAACAAAGCCGCGTTGATTTCTCATTGGGAAAGTTGTTTTAGCGTTTTCCTACAGAGCGAAGAAAAAGAGAGACAGAGAGAATGTCATATAGCAGCGCCGATAGCCCGGTGCGATAGGTCGACTTAATCAATATTTTAAACAATAAATATTATTGATGTAAATATTTCAATTTTATCGTATATGCTACTTGTAGTCTCATATTAAGAATGAAAGATTATACAAATTTTGGTCTTAATACTACTATAAAATAGAGGAAAAATTCGTTATATTTTAGGTTTCTATCAGTGAGCTATTCTGTTATGATCCGTAAAACCGTTCCTTGGAATCTTGATCATATAATTATATCATCTGGACATACTATTTGTAATGCAGTCTATGATTATTTTTTTCTGCCTCTACATGATTGCGGCCATTTCTTTATGCTTTAGCAATGTTTTGCTAAAAAGCAGAGTAAAATATATTCCCAGACTTTATTACCAATTGGAAAACTATCACACAGACGTTGTTTTAAGCCCCATGGCGGGTACGGAGTAGCTAAGATGTCACAGATGGGTGGGAATGATGGAACTCGTTCGGCAGAGGTAGACTATTCGGGTCTCGTTGCTTGGTTACATAAAATATGATAAAATTTTTGAAAAAATTTAAAAACTAATTTAAATTGTACAATTTGTCAATAAAGGTTCGAACCTGAGCAAGCAATAAATCTTTCAACTAAGGCCAATATGTATGCAAGGAATTAATCTTTAAAGTCAAGACATTAACTACCATGTAACTTCATGGGCCTGAAGGGTCAGAGAGACCGAAGTCTTAAGTTCGCCAAAGACAATGTTTCACTAGAACCAGTGGTACCAATTGCTCAACTTCAACAATGCGTTCTAGTGATGCCGCTTTCTACTCAAGAGTTTGCACTATTTCCCTAATTGTTAACTAGAATTACAAATTATAGATCGAACCTGATAGAGAGGAGTGTTGGGCACGACATTATGAAAGATGACTCTTCTCTTTCTCAGCCAGGGGCCACACATGTCCATAATGTTATATTAAAATAATAATGAGAAAGTGGTCGTCTCTGTGGAAAGATGATTTGCGTGCGGCTCTATTGAGAACAGAAGTGGGGACAGCGCGTGTCAATTTATTTACGTAAAATTAAGAACAGATTTGGAGATACTTGTGCTGAAGAGGATATTATTTGGACTTACTTTACGCATTTCTTAGAGAATGATACCTTCACTAATCGTGGTCGACAAATACCTACAAGACTGCCCCGCAACCTTTCTTGACGCTATAGTGTAAGGTC
>NNCF01128373.1:34679-65576 GCA_002313205.1 Laupala kohalensis
GAATTATGATCATTATTGAAGTTGCGAAGATGATGTGATGAGACAAACGATTGGTTTAAAGGCAGAAGGGTGTAAATCATATTATATTCGTATCAAGAAACTGATAGATTTGGTTATTTCAGTAAAATGAATTACACAACGAACTAATTAGATTTGTCACGTTCCGTAAATTGCTTGGTTGTAACTATTTGAATGCGATTATCGTTTAGTAATTTATATTACATACATATCACTTTTAAATTTTTTTTTGTCTGAAAACATCGTTTTTGAAATTGATTTTCGAGTAACAGGAAATAAAAAAACTCCTTTTAGTACAAATTATAATATCTCAGAGTAATTGAATGACATTCATTCCTTGTTACGAATGTATTAATAAAGATAAAAAACCAACCATATTCCATATCAACAATATCCAACTCTTATATCTGATGAGGCGCATTAAAGTGCTGGTTGCAGTAATTATTGAATGGAATCTTGAGCAAGAAAAATATCTAATTTAAATTACCCTTTCTATATATTACAGATNGTATCAACTAGAAAAATTTCAGAAAACGTGAGATGTGTTGTTGTCTCATTAATAAAATAGATGTTTTCGGAATAAAATGAAATGTAATGGGAAAATAATATTTGTGTAAAGGCATCATAATCAATGTAGGAATCGAGATATGAGATATGATGCAGAGGTCGAACATAAAATAGAAAATTTTAAACAGCAAATGCTGCGTGTCTTTCCTTAATGCAATTATTACTTTGTGTTTCAGGAATCAATTTTCATCTACAGTTGGATTCCTATTTCCGTTGTACTGGAGCCTCATCGCAAAGGGATACCTGTTCTCGTCACCAATGGACTAAATTTCAAACAACTCTTTTCTCTTCTGATGAAAAATTCACATTCAAAAGGATATATTCTAATATTCACTCTACCGGAGGTCTTCACTGATATTGAAGAAATGCATTTATTGTTTAAAACATTCATTATATTTCTATCTGTTAGTGCTAAAGGAATGTATGTTGCTGTTTGGCCATACAAAACTACAATAGAAACTTCTGCCATTCATTTTGTCTTTAAAACTTTCACAGAAACATCAGGAACGGACGCCATTATTTTTCTCAACATGAGAAAACGAGAAATTTATTCCTATAAAGAAAAGGGAAACAGATCGATAGTCCTAAAGCTAGATCTTGATGATTTAAAGTCGTTCGTGAAAATGAATTATGAAAGACGAAACAACATTAAACCCCCTGTTGTGAAATATAAAGACGGTATTCCTCCATTTACGTGGTTGTTCGCAGCAACTACAAATAAAGACGGAGTAAAGTATTACAACGGTCCTACTATGAAATTGTACGAAATAAGCAAAGAGAAAGGTATTATTCCATTAATAACCAAGAAGATATCTTACTTTAATTCAACACTACTCACGCAAATCTATTCAACGTTCCAATTTGAAGGTATAGGTAACACTGGATTATCAGAATTCTCCGCGTGTTATTACGAATCAAATATTCTGCTTATCGTACGACGTGCTCCAAAAGTATCATTCCCCACATTACTTCTGTTGCCTTTTCAAAGTAAAGTGTGGTTGTCACTGGGGGTCACAACGATTATTCTAGGAATTGTGTGGGTGATCATTGGTGCGTGTACCAGAAAGCGAGTGTCAGTATTCGATGTTTATGCGATGATCATCACAGGAAGCTTAGCAGGTTCCACGCCTCACATGTCTCAACGCATCTTTCTATCAAGCGCACTTCTTCTGTCAATAATCGTGTGTAATGCTTACTCCGGTCTTTTGTTGGGTTATCTCACTGTTCCCAAGTATCTTTCTAATGTTGACTCGGTTGATGAAGCGCTGAATTCTTTAAAAGTGCTTTACGTTAAAACGAACATGAAATGTCATTCGCTTCTAGACCCCTATATTACAATGAAAAACAAATATTTACAAATTGTTTACAGTGATTCCCTCCATGATATTATAAACCACATTCATGATGTTTGTGTCAAGAATGAAAACGGAATTATATTACCGCAGTTCTATTTCGAATACATGAAAAAGCATCTCGTTAGAAAAGAATGCGTTGCGTCTCTTCATGTGACAAAAGAGAGTGTAATTAGATCATGTAGGCGGCTTTCTTCACTAAAAAATCACATTATATATGAATCTCTAAACAGAGTCGTTTATCAGGTATTCGAAGGTGGTTTATATGAGTATTGGTTACGCAATACAAGTCAATTAATTGGTGGATATCTTGAGGATAATAATGACTTAGTTGTACTATCTCTTCCCGAATTATATGGTCATTTTATTCTTCTGGGCGTTGGTTTATTTATTGCTTTCATGACATTTGTGTGCGAGTTCGCTTATTACTTTCTTGCTTTGTATCGCTCTCGTTGAGATAGAGGTGAGTTTATGTCGAAGCTATGTCTTGATGTAGGTCTTTTCGTGTTGTTGCAGTGTTTGGTGAGTTGTTTCACGTTTGAATAATGTTTCCTTGACAAAACTGTGTAATTTTTCCTTCATCAATTCGTCCTGTGTGTTAAAATTAATTGTTTCCAACTTTTAAACGAAATAAATTATGACGTGTCTAAAGAACATTTGATTGAGATCTTATTATACTTGATATTGTGTTTCTTTTGTTCTTCTTAATATTTTTACTTGTGACCGGTTACCATTTACAAGATTTTTTACCAAAAAAATTGATTATTACAAGATCTGTGCCAACTTCTGTTCGATGCTGAATATTGAAAGAGAGTAACGTGCAATGTACTAGTTTAGTAAATGGTAATAATGTGTTCACGAATTTCTCGCTTTGATTTATTCCTCCTATGAATCTGTATGGGAAATATTTGCATTTATGTGGGAAGAAATTTCTTTACGAAAGCACACAATTGAAGTTGTGTTGATTTATCAGTGGAATGCATCATTGTCGTAATATTGTGACAAAATTTCTTGATGACGTTTTAATTTGATCCGTAACATACAATTTTTTTTACACTTTGGGTAATTGTTTTTTCAGCGGTGTTTTTTTAAGAATATTTTTGGTTCCTTTTGTACGAGATTCTGTGTGGCCAAACAACTTTTCTGTTTGTCATCTTGTATTGTTATAGCACTAAATGTTCTTTGCGGTATTTTTTTTCTCGAAATATTAACGAGCAACTGAGATTTAGTTTTTTGTACTATGTATTTACTATTAATTATCAGAAACTAATATTCTTTACCATCATTTATGACTAAATCAAAGATTAGTCATAAGTTTTTCGCGCTATTTACAAATCATGAGAAAAATAAGGATTTCTGATACCAATCTAACAATAGAATGTATCTAAATCCTGACGCATTTTTATCTATAACTTATAGGATCAATATTTCAAAATTTGCATTTATGAATGTTCATCCTATAAAAAAATTCTTTATTATTGGAAATATTACTATAGGCTAAGTAATATATTATACAATAGTGTATATTGAATTTAATACAGCGTCAGTAATGTTAAATCACAGTAAGAAAATGGTAACTTTTTTCTATTAAAAATTTGTTTAAAAATATGTCAATTTTAAGTAATTTTTGCACTTTTTTACATTATCGGAGGTGTAAGTAAGTCTTAAGAGGATAACCGACATTAGTTAAGGCAAAATATTTTCGCACATCCAATTCGCATTTATGAGGAATACTACACAAGAACCACAGCTTATTACAGACTGGACACTCCCATGCTAAACCCCTGGCAATTATTAGCGCCGGAAGCCGGTAGTGTGAGGAGATCACACTAAATTTTATCGGTTCAGCAGTTCATTGAACTAACGCTAGAGTTATGTCCTGTCTTAGGAATTTCTCTACTCGCTACTTTGATCAAAACCTTAATATGTTCTAGATTATTATTGTAAATTTGTCATGAATCAAGCAATTTACACTTCTACATTTTATAAAAAGTTTAATATTTTAGTTTTTCGTCTTTATTTTACCTACATGATTTTGAAAATAAAAAAAATACACCATAGGATCTATATTTTAAACATGATAGAAGGAACTTGGATATACAATAAAGAGCACTTATAAATCAATAATTTTATAGCAATAAGAGCTTAATACAATATCACTAAATCAGTACAATAATACATTCTATATAAAGGAGGTGAACGATTTCAATACAAAGACTCGAAGAGTACGTATAAGATATGTGGACACGAAGCGTGGTCAAAAGGTTTGTGGAAAAAGAATATTTGTAAAAGGTTCTTGATAACAAAATTTTTTTGTAAGTTAAAAATACATATCGAATACAACTTCCTACTTGTAATGTATTTGCTGGTCTCAAAAAATTTACAACAAATTCTTGAATGTTTTAATACGTTTGCACAAACTTAAAATAAGTACTACATGGTTACAAACTCTTAGAAATTGTTAATTCTACATAAGTAATTCTAGACTTGTATATATGCCATGACTAATACTGTGCATGAAAACCCCCCAGGGGACTTACATCTAGTAAGTACGTGTTTGGCGAACACGGGGCTCCGAGCTGAGCCTGGCATTACTTCCACTTACTTGTGCCATGCTCCTTCCTTTCTCTTTCCTGACCTCCCTTGGTCACCTCTTGTTCTTTTCGATCCCGACGCTATTAGGGCTAGGGTATCTTTCATTTCCCTCTTTCCTCTTCTTTTTAAAAAAAATGTTTTTAGTAAAAGTCATGTGATATGTTGGAATTTGTGTTTTGAGTTGTAATGCAGGAGGGTTTTTAGTGGGTATGGCTGAGTCTTTCGGCGAGTCCCACACGCGGGGAGAGTCATGTTGGCTATACCTAGTGCGTAACTGCATTTTCCCTACCTGTACAAATTTTAAGGGCTCTAATGACCTCGCTGTTGACGAGCCCTAAAGCCCCACAAAAAAAATGTGCATGATTACTTCAGTGTGATGATATTTTTGTATAAGTGTTTTTTAGTTTGCAAAATGAGAAACTTTATATAAGCTAAAGTTTCTTTAAAATTGAACTGAGCAGATAAAAAACAGTAAATTTGCGTTCTATTTAAAAAAAATACAATTCATCCATTAAATTGAATAAGGCTAGAACTGTACAGCAAGTAAATATTTTTATTTTCCTGAGAGGCTGTCAAATGAGTTACTCTTTATACAAGAGAAAATACGAAATTTTGTTGTCGTGGTGGATCCGATTGGCCCTCCGAGGCTGGCAGGTAAGAAGGATCCAGCGACAAGGGGAGGGGGTGGAAAAAGTGTTAGGGGTTGGGACGATGGCCAGAGGCCAAATTAACCCAGTTCATGTGTTCGCTGCTTTACTCACACTGTTTCCGATGACGGGCGAGAGACGGAAGATGAACTGGGTTCCATGGCGGACGTACGGCTGAATCTCGGAGTGAACGGTCCGGCTGAAGGGCCCAGGTTCAAAAGAGAGGTGGTTGGCGGTAGGCGGAATGTGGAAGGCGAGTAACTGCGTGTGACGCCCACCGGCATCGCCAACTCCAGTGTACATCCGACCCCAACGTCTTCTCTCTGGTATCTCCCTCTGTCTGTCCTCTCTGAACCTGACCTAGGTTATATATTATTCAGCCGTGACGTCATGACCTAGTAACCCAGAATATCCTCCGCCTTGTAGGTTTGCCTTTTCCAACATACAAATAATGACACGGCAATTCCTCTATCCAACCTTTACGACATCTCCCCCCTTTTCCAAAAAAGGGAAGGTCGTAATTCGTGAAGGTTGTCATCCAACTACAATCTTCAAGTAATATACAGAACCAATTTACAAAAAAGCAAGAATATTTTTTTTCGCATGAACTTTAAAACAAATTTGACATCACCTCTAACTTGCCACTCCACCCGTACATAACTTAAAAATCATATCATTACTCTGTTATACAAAAATTATACATTGCCTATACGTACACGATAATTATATTTACAATTTCCTTTGACATTTAGCTTAATATTCCCTTTGATCACATTTACACATTTATTTACATGAATTACCAAAATCAACATCATGATCTAAAAAAAACAATTAATACAGAACAATACTCATAAGTGAGCAAATATGGGTGTCGGCGCTTGAATGGGTGGTAAATTAAATACCGATACAGGCAAAGTGTCTTTTGGCTGTAATTTTTTCTTTCTACATTTCATCACTGCCCATGCAACTCCCATTATTCCAACTAGTATCACTGCCCCATACCCCGTCCAAGAAGCAGTGTTCAGTTTTGCTATACTTTTACACACATGCCATAAGGATGAATGTCTTTTCTCTACCTCCAACGTCACGGCAGGTACTTGGTGAGTGTTCTGCCCTTTCATGGCGTTTAGTAATTCGCTGATTACTACTTCATCCTCTCCCACATCTAACTTTGAGATATTGGTTAAGTCCAAGTTCCAGGTTTGCTTTACGAAAGCTACGGACGGCATCGAGTAATTAAATGCCTCGAAACTAGGAGGTAAGACTTGCAAGGGAGAACGACCCTCACATCCCGAAGGAAGAAAGAAACTCCCTTCTCTGTACGGAAGAGTACCGACCCTTGCACGAAACATTCACAATTGTGTCCTCGCTGACAGCAAAATACCACTTCCCAGGTACCTCCCACCAGGCGAAGAGTTCATAGGGTCGCTTGGCTACACTGACGCTGCAGAACTCACCTATGGGACAAGATTCATTCAAAAAGACGTCTATATTACAGGAAAGAGTCATTGGTGAAGAAATGGAGGCTACGTGTGGACACACCGTTACCTCTTCCCTACGACAGACGACTAGCGAGTCCCCCACCAGGACGTATGAACTGTGTGGCGTCAAACGCCAATAAGGAATGAGAATCAGTCGTGAGGACTACGTTACGCCTCACATCTTCTTTTACCATTGACCACGCAAGAATTTCATATATGCCGAACCCTTGGCCTTGGTACAGGGGTAACGAGATCAGCAAAGTTGTGACTCGATGTGTTCGCCAGTACACGCGTCCACGCTACTGCGTACACTGCCCTCAGCAACCTACTGCCTCCATGCATTGGCCAGAACAGAGGGTAGTACTGAGGGAGGGAGGATCATAGGGGAAAATTTACCCATCTCAGCCATTGTTATCTGACTTTGAATCTTCTGCAACGTCGCCCTTAGTGCTTGGATGTGATGAAGCAGCACTGTGTACCCATTCCAAACTCCCCCACCAACATGACCCAATTCCTGGAAAAGTGCTATTAGCTCCCCGAAATAATTTAGTTGCTGCCGTAAATTTTGAATTTGATCGTCCGTCGCAGCCACCGCTAGATAATGTAAACCCTTTCCCTGAACGTTAACCAATTTTCCACTACTTTCTACACTCTCTTACTCCCGTAAAACACTCTACGAGAGCTAAACTTTCTTTCAGTTAACAATATCAACTTTTATTTCACTCTTTCGCGCACTCACACTTCTTAGTTCAATTTAATTTTCTGTCTTCTTGTACGCTTCAGTCTTCTTTTCTCCAATTCACCTGAGGAAGCTGAACCCATTCTTACTTCTTTCTCCAAACCACCTTCTCCAGCATTATGCGGATCCGGAACCTGGAACTTGTAGGCAGGTGGCGCCCCGGCACCCACCTCTGCCTGGACGGCGTTCCCCTCTGGCCGTCCGCCACCCACCAGACATTGCTGTCGTGCGGTCGCTTCATGCAAGTGTCTCCATCTCGCCGACGTTGGCATACGCAGGAACCTCTCCTCCTGGCTCGCTGCATCTCGGACCCGAACCCAGGATCACCACCAGACTTGGTCAGCTGTTAACTGTTTCTCACATTCTTAAATAACATTCCTCAACACTCTCTCGACTCTCGCCCTACCCTTCATCCGTGTTCTTTGTTACTCCTGTAAAAAAACATCTGTCTCTCTGATGTACAAAAAAGGAGACAGGTTATTATTCAAGAGAGGGGAGTCTTTTGTGACGGTTGCACCCCTTGTGCCCTGTGTATAGCTGTTCTACCTTGAATGTGTACCACCTGCATCCTGGAGCGGCCTAAAAAATTATTTCTAAAAATATACGTTTAAAAAAATTAGGATTCGAAATCGCTCCTAGACTAGCTTTTTCCTTTTCACATTCCAAATCCTGACCATTGAATCTACCAGGCAAAGATTTCGATAGAACGAATTCCTTTTTCGCACCGGCTGAACTACTACACACTTTACTGTGTCTCCACGACTGCTTTCCTGTCGCTGCACTTGCTACTTGCACTGCTTGCGCATTCTTGACTGCTGACGTGCTACACAGTTCCGGATCTCCAGGTTTCGCTTTTTCCTTCTACATTTCTAACTGCGAATCCCACGGACTTTTTAATGACTCAACAATCCCTTGTTCTAGCTTTTCCTGTATTAAACTATCCCATTTCCCCTGATTGATTACACTCGCATTTCCAAATTTATTCAATACAAAGGACTCGGCATATTTTCTCCACAGTATGCTTAATTCGTTTTGTTTCCTTTCGGGAATATTTCCGAAATAAAAATTCACGTTCATATTACACTTGACTATGTTTGTAGTCCCTAATTTATCTGTTCCCCACAAAAGAACGACTGACAACACTTCTAGTAGCGTCAACAATTTCTTTTTGACCCCTTCGGGTACACCTTTTAATTTAAAATAATCCAAAAATTCTTTTTTCCTCCTTTGCACTCGGGCCACGACCATGGCTCCTGCTCGCAATCAATTACTTCGCTTCCTTCCTCCTGTTTAAATATCTCGTAATTAACTAACTGTTGCTTCTTCACTCTTTCCACTTGCCCCGACGCATTTACCCATACCAACTAACCTAGTATTCTGTTTGAGTGATCAACGGTACAATACATTGCTAATATTTTCGACTCTTCTCCCTTTTCTACTAAAACGCCCACCCCTGTAGCTTCACTAATTTCCATAAAAAATACTTTTAGCGTATTTTCGGGCACCATTAATCCTTCCAGCGCTCGAACAAAATTAACTTTGCTCGATGTTACTTGATTTTTTACTCACACCATTGCTAAGTTTTTACTGCAATTACTTGTATTTTTCCCTGATAATTGATTCTAATTCGCCCGTCTGGCCTTGATTCATTACATACGACTCGCCCGAGTGTTCAGGATCATTTACACCATGGGATCTCACCCGATCTTCACAAAAATAAAATCACACAACCTATTTCCTGGACTAGACGGCTTGCCTCGGGCGTCTTGAAGCATCCTCCTTTTTCACACTTATTACGTACGTACTTCTCCCTTATAGGAAAAAATGTTACGTCGCTGCCTAATAGAAAAATCAGCCTCTTTATAAAATGCCAACCTATAAAAATTCGAACATCTTATCTATTAAAGGGCTCAAAATTTTCATACACTTTACGAAATGCCAGGTCTTCGCCACTAGTTATTAAAGTGGAATATTTCTTTATTATTTTCTGAATACTTTATGCCATTTTAAAAATAGACCAACTCTCGCTTACCTGATAATCGAATGGAGAATTTCTGTCAAGAGTCTCAGTATGATTTATTACATTTACTGGGATATTTTTATTGCAGTATGTCTTCAGGGGATATGTAGCGATAGACGGTAGGAGATGGGTGGTAGGCTATTGTTAGGTGGGTCGGTTATCTGTGTTATCCAACAACTAGATCCACATGGAAGTGTTAGTATATTCGTAGTTCGTAATAGTTATTGGTACTAGGAGGAGTAGGACTTAATTGAACAAATATTCCAGTCCTTGTCGGCCTGCTCTTTATATTCAGACTACTTTTACTAACGGGTGGATGCATACGTACAGAGCAATGCCGAATTCAAAAAACACAGTTGAAGGTTTGGTACATGTTACTGTAACCATCATTTATTGTAGAAGATTGTCTGGGCGCAAGTGAAGCGGTGAGGCGCAAAGACTAGAAATAGGACAAGAAAGTAAAGACAAAGTGATTATTGAGAGCATCGTTGACAAGTCCAATGTTTAATAAATAATAAATAATAAATTTATTGTCAAAAAACAGTACAAACTGCGTATGACCACGTGGAGGAAAAAAAAAAACTAATTTACTCTCCGGAAGCAAGCAAGGGACCATCCCATCAATTCCGATCAAGGGCCCTAAGGCAGAGGCGGATTCAAAAAATTCAGCAAAAATTCCTAGATAAGATAAAAAGTTAGCTGCGAGTTATAATACTAATAGAATGTCAATATGTTTGTAATTTTAAGCAAAAAATTACATGTAAGTTATTATCGAACTATAGATTATTCTGAGTATAGTGCTTAAAAATTGAAATAACACTAAATTCACGATTTATTGTTACAATAGACCCGCCCCTAGACAAAGCCTAGAGAACCTGTATGATAAATCCGCCTCTACCCGAAGGAAAACCGGAGAAAAACCCGGGCCAGGATGGGGCTACAGAATTTATGTACACAAACGTGCCAATGTTGAGTACACATAAAACTAAATTAATATGAGCCATAAGACAACACAATCATGCAAGAAAATAGTTTTTGAAATTGTTATAAGTTGTTTAAAAAGTACTACAGCAATGGCGTGATAAAGCACAAGACGAATTTAACTTTTGTTAAAATCAATAAATTCTTTTACAGTGTAGAAGCACTGGTGCAGGAGGTAGTTTTTAACCGCGGATTTGAAGATATTCAATTTCATAATATCTTTTATATTCTTGGGCAGGGAATTATATAGAACGATTCCCGAATGGTATGGTCCCTTTTGGCAAAGAGTGGTTGACACTCTAGGGCGATGAATATTACTACTATTGCGTGTATAGTGTTCGTGAACGAGACTGTTTCGTATAAAGAAAGGGTGGCACTTCAGTAATTCGGTCTTAACAAACACGACTGTTTCATAAATATAAATGCAGGGAAGTGTTAAGATATTTAATTCCTTGAATAAAGGTTTACAAGAGTTTCGGGGGTGAGATTTACAAATTATCCGAACTATCCTCTTCTGAATTCTGAAAGTTTGAATACTCTGACCGGAATTACCCCAGAAGGTAATGCCGTAACGTAAATGGGAGTAAACGTTTGCAAAATATACGCAACGGGAAATACGTGGACTAACTGCGTTAACTAAGATTCGGAATGCGTAACACAATTTGCTTAATTGGGAATTAAGATTGTCAATGTGACAATTCCATTTGAGGTTGTCTTGAATATGGAGACCTAAGAATTTTGTATTTGTAACAGTTTTTAATTGTGTTCCGTTTAAAGAAAGAGAAACCTGGGGTAAAGATTTTGTGATACTATTGTGAAATGACATAGACACTGTTTTGTCAGTGTTTACAATGAGACGATTTGCATGGAACCAAGTCGAAAGGTTAGACAAAACTTTTTGAGCATTGGCGTGTTTACATAGTAAATTAGTGTCATCAGCAAAAAGAACCATTTTGCAATCTGATGTGGATGATGACATGTCGTTCACATACAATAAAAAGAGTATAGGGCCGAGAATTGATCCTTGGGGTACTCCGCAAGTAAGTGGCTTTGTTTCTGAAAGACAACGCTCAAGTATTTTATTTTTAGTATAGGATATTTCTACTTGTTGATATCTATCTTTTAAATAAGAAGTTAGCCATTGATGTGGAAGTCCACGAATGCCTAAAGAATGCAATTTGGTAAGGAGAATTCCGTGATCGATGACATCGAATGCTTTGGATAAGTCAAGAAAAACACCCTGAGGATTTTCTCCACTGTCTAGAGATGTGGTAACATCGTTTAAGAAGGAAAATATGGCGCTTGTAGTGGAAAAGGATTTCCTAAAACCGTGTTGATCGTCAGAGAGAATGTTATATTTTGATAAAAAATCTAGAAGACGCTTATAGAACAATTTTTCTAGGATTTTTGAGAAAGTGGGTAGTAGAGATATTGGTCGGTAATTTCCAATATTAAGTTTGTTTCCTTTCTTGTGTAAAGGTTTCACTTTAGCTCTCTTAAATATATTGGGAAACACCCCTTCCGATAAAGAACTATTAAAAATATTTACGAGTGGATTTAATATAGCGTGGGACGAAGATTTAACAATAAACTCAGGTATATCATCTATGCCTCGTGAAAATTTGTTTTTTAAGGAGCTGATGATTCCCATGACTTCACTGGCGTTAGTTTCGGAAGTGAACATAGAATTGGGTATGTGGGTGGTAATAATTGGAGGACATTGATTTGGATATATTGAGTTCGTTATTTTACCAACTTCTGAGAAGTGAGAATTAAACAAACTTGCGATGTCCTGAGGATTTGACACGATCTTGCCATCGTTTAGTAAAGAAACATTTTCTTCGCGATTTTCAGAAGTTGACGTGTAATTGTTAACAATATTCCACATGGCTTTCATCCGGTTGTTCGATTTTAGTATATGCCTGTCGTTTTCCATAACTTTAGCTGCATAGACTACTTTTCGGAGAATAGTCTTATATTTACGAAAATAATTATGGAATTCGGGTGGCTGGTTATAGCGTTTTGAAAGATAATATAAACGGCGTTTGTTTTTTGAAGAAATTCTTATCCCTAGGGTGATCCATCTATTGTATTTTTTTGTGTTAATTAACTTGCGTTTTATGGGAAAACTAGAGTTGTAATGTTTTAGGAATGTTGAGATAAATACATTGAATTTGTCGTCGGTGTTTTGGCAATTGTAAACATCTTTCCATGTTTCTTCACGCAAATAATTTACGAATATGGATTTATTTATGTCATTAAACTCTCTTGTAAATTTGTAAAGGATTTTAAGCGGTTTTAGTTTATTATTAATAGTCAATACTTGAGCAAGGTGATCACTGTATCCGGCGATAAACACTTCAGAGAGATACGAGATTCCATTGTTGACTATAATTTGATCTAGCAATGTTTGAGATGAGCCGGAGAGGCGAGTGGGGTCATTTATCGTAGTAATAAGGTTGAAGGAGTCGATAAGATTCTTGAATCGATTAACTGGTGAATGTGCAGAGTCGGATGTACTCAAGAAATCGATATTGAAATCACCACATATAACGATAGATTTAGTGAAATCACCACATATAACGATAGATTTACAATAACTGTTCAAAATTGCGTCAACCAAGAGTGATACATGCTTGAAAGCGGCGGTGGAGCGATCAGTGAACACATTGTAAGATACCAGGTATTTTACGTAAACGTGTAGCAGCTACAGGGTTTCGAGCTACGAGATCCTCATCTGAATCAAGTGGAGTCGCATAAACAAGACACTTCAGATGATCCCAAAGAAGGATCGTTTGCGCATTAAAGCATTTAGTGTCATGTGCCAACATTTCAAGTTTGTACCATGAATTTTGAGTTCACTCATCTTTTATTACACAGGTACACGAACTAGTGTTTTATATTATTAACGACTCTTATATTATGTGCTTTCTTCTAACACGAATACAAGAAACATTACTGATCCTTGCGACTACAGAGCAATAATTTCACACTGCTTAGATAACAGTCACACAATGGAATCAAAACGGCGTATTTAAAACATTTCGAAAATAAATTCTACATAAAAGGTATTCAGAAACATATTTGCAAATAATATTATGTTAGATTTTCAAAAAGTTCTGAAATAGACGGTATCGCGGTCCTTCCGTTGTGGTTCGTTATTGATTGGCCGAGCAGAATCGCTAGGGTTTGGACGCGACGTGAAGGAGGAAATTATTAGACAGGTCATAGAAAGGAGTGATAAGGTTCAGTGATTCTCAGAATTAGATTGAGACATTTCATTATACATACAACGTGTTTAGGTTGCGCGAGGGGGCGGCCTGAGAGGAGCAGGTGGAAGACATGACGTAATCTGACTAGGAGTACGATGAGTGCGGAACGGACGCTGGTTCACACATCTTCCGCCTTCTGGACGGACGTTGGATAGAAGGGTAGCACACTGGGGTGTCTCTCCAGGGCAACTCCCACGCAGAAAATATTTCCGACTGCTCTCGGATGATCAGATGACAGAAGGAGTTTTTTGTGGTTTCACACAGAGGCAACTTTTATTCTGTTACAGATTCCTTGTGCTCCGGATCAAATCCGCCCCTCGATTTTATACGGTTTTACTCCTTACGTCATTACCCACTAACCTACTTCCTCTGGCCAGGCGACGTCATTCTTGCAGTTTGGAGGTGTCTTCACGAAAACAGAATTTCCACGTATAGGGAGATGTACTAAGTAGTCTAGCATCAAATAAAAACCATGATTGAACTCTTAACTATTTATTTGATATGCATAAAGTACATGATAATGCTGAAAAAATATATATAATAAAATATCTAAAAAATGTATTATTGTAATTTTAACTGTAGGGTCAAGTCAGTGTGTAAATCTCACTATTTAAGATCACTTGTTTGTCAATTATCCGTTTTATAAAAATGGTCTTAAGTGAAGGAAAAGTTTTGTAATTTTTTACGATCAGTTTGATATTTGCGTATTAAATAATGTATCACTTAGATCGAAATAATTTGGAAACTTTTCGTGATGAGACGCCGTTCCAGAATATAATCTTTGTTATGATAACTGATTCGTGGGAATTTGGTTAGAGTGACATGAGAAGAGAGGGTTTTAAAGATAGTATTACCGTAACTAGAATTAAATCATTAAGTATTTGAAATCGGCAGTAACATGTATTGTGATTTCAACTTGAGTAACATACCTCATTGAGCATTTAAATGAAATAATTGCCATTATAATGGATGGTGTAATTCATTGCAGGAGATCTCTTATACGGGTGACCTCTTTAAAAAAAATTAATTTTAAACCACAAAAGTGTTTGAGGTATTCTTTGATGTGTAGTAAATTTTCTAAAGTATTTTTTCTTTACTTTTATCTATGAATCACCGGACATTTAAGAAAACTATTAAACGTTTTGTTAGGCGAGTTGCGTAAATCACGAATCGGTTACGCTCGGCCAATAAATTTGTACGTTCGCTCTTAAGCATCTTAAACGAGTCAAGCGAGTTCCTGAATATTGTTTTTACAGAATTGTTAACCGATCGATACAAATTAAATCACTTTTTTTGTTATTTTTCATATCGTCGTTTTAAAACAATTATAATTTAAAAAATAGTACATCGTGACCGGACACACTTCAATACGAAATAGCAGTGGTTTAGTGACCATAGAATGTACATTTTATTCTTGCCTCAGCCTGGTTTCCTACGCCAACGAGCTGCTTCTTGATGGTTGGTGTTCGAACCTCTGCGAAGGTTGGTGGGAGATTCTACTTCGCAATCGATTTTCTGGAAACACTGATATCAGTTGCGAGGAATCCGCGACACATGTCATACGCGCCACGAATGTAATATGCAATGGAATTACACATGACTCGTCAGATCTGAATCAAAAGGATATTTTGCCCCTTTCTTAAATTAGATTTTGGCATGATTCCTTACCTCTGAGTCAATTCGTGTTCAATTCCCGAAAGGTTCAGAAATAAATTATAGGATATTGTCTTCAAAATGTGTTAGTATAGCTATCACAATTACAAAGCAATTTACCCTTCTTCTATCAACCACTTGCTACCCTTATTATAATAACTATTGTAACTACTGCTACTAAAACCTCCACGTGGGTCAATCTGTTGGTAAACCCACCTAACTAGCTCACCTACTATTGATATGGCCCTATGTAGATAAGCTTCAGTTGCACGCTACATTTCCCATACAATAAAAAAACAGATTGACTTTTCTTCTGTATTCGTGTTTCTCTTAAACTTCGCTTACTTCCCACAGTTGAACACTTACATCTACAGCAGACATCAACCAAGCAGTAAATGACGTCAAACCTTCTACGTCAAACATTATACCCCTCCTGCTCCCTTTGACTGAAATATGTGAAGAATACGCGCACTTTGGTACAACTATAGGAATGAATGTATCGTGGACCAAAACATACAAAAAAGGCAAAACGCAAAGTCTTGTACATATTAAGTAGTGTCGTGCAAAGTAAAGCAACGGTAGAGGAAATAGCGCCAAATCTTTAAGATACAATGTTCAATTCAATCTTTGTACCCGTAATAGAGTACGCGGCAGAAGTGTGGAGGACAGGAGAAAATACCATGTTCAATTCTCTTCAAATTACATAACTCAAAAATATAATTGGACTTGCCAAAGGCACTGCTAACAGTGGTATTCTCTGGGAATTTAGCCAGGTTCCGTTTGGACTTACACTGAAATTCAGAGCGATAAAACACTGGCTATCGATTAGAGCGGCGACAGAAAATGCTATTGTTACGGAATCGTTTCATAACAAGGGAAATGGAAAATGGAAAATTAACGAAATCTTGTGTTATTTAGGGTTGGAATACCTATGGCAAGCCACACCTGATAGTAGTGATAGCAAGGTAATTCAAAATAAATTATATGAAGCGAGCAGACTAGAAACAGAAATGAGGAGGTTAGAAAAAAGGTCACTTATAGTTCAGACAGTTGTAGCAGGTCACTGGGGAAGCAAACCATAATAATTAATATTCTATCCATGCATAACTAAATACTAAAACAGCAGGAAATAAAAAAATGTATTTTTCTATGAAAAATGTAGACGCAACTGAACAATTCATTGAGAGTGAATACCAGGATATGTAACGCACAGCCAACGGTATTAAGGGTCTTAAGAAGGCAAAAGGGTTAAAGCCTCGCCACAAGTAATTTGAAATGTAAATATTGTAAATAAAATGCTCTGATAAATGAAATTGAAAATTGAGCTAAACCTACTCTCTTTAAACATAAATTCGCAAATCGGAGAGAAAAAAAAGAATGCAGCAATATTCACTTAAACTATTTCAAAACATGTTGAAAAACAAATGTTATAAAAAATACGATTTCAAGAATGTAATATACTTTAATAGTAATTTTATGTTACTGTAATAAATTATCGTAAAATGTGTCACGTTGAGAATAGTTATCGTTGATATTCAATGAAAATATTGATTTAAAAGAAAATGAGAATTTTCACTGACATCCCCATTAACCCTGGAAAACTAACCTTTCCCATTTTCATAAACACTCCATGAAAACCCGATTGTCTTTTTTTAGCAATCACTCCAATCTTCGCAAACTCTTTCATCACATAACCTGAGCGTATGGTGGTTCTTAGAAGTCGATACGTATTTTAGGACTTGAGATATTAATGGATTGTTCGTTGAATTCACAAATAGTGAAAGTTAGTGTTTTTTAATGTGAGATTTCTTCTTTTGTTTATTTTTCGTGATTTTATCGTCAATAGGATAAAGATGCCGAAAAACAGTTCCTTTTTCAGCGCTTGATTTTTATTTCCCTAAAAATATTTATTATGTTTCTAGCGTGCATGGAAATTGAGATGTCATTTTCGTTCAGGAGCCAGATATAAAAGAGCCAATGCAGAGAAAATTTTCTTTTTCTGAATCGTTCCTTATGTTTCCGAATTTTATACTTCGCGCCTCGTAAAACTTGTGGAATTTAAGAAAATTTCGGAAAACTTTTTTAAAAAACGTCTTTAGATTATCGTTTATACCTTGATATCCACATTAGAAGAAATGCATAAGAATGGTGTTCGTGATTACTTCAAAAATTTAAATAGTTTTCATATTCATTAATTAATTACGTTTGAACGTAATGTGTTATGTGCTAACTGGTTACAATACGGACATTGAGAAAACAGAGCTCTCACAGAGTTTTTCTTGACTAAGCGGTTGCATTCAATACACACTCGACTTAAATGCGCTCTAAAGCGTTGACTGGACGGTTCATTTCACGAAAAGTGCCACATAAGAAACATAATTTGAAGTAAATTTAATACAATATATTGCACTGTTCACTAAAAGTTTATAATAAGATTTAAGCCAATCAGAAAATTGTCTTTTGGGGTTAATTAGAAATTTTGTAAATTCCCCACGCTCTAACGCGATATCTGTTCGTCGGACAAGAAATTGGTACAGATCTAATTTGTAAGATATTCACTGTACATTATTTTTGTATACAAATATTTTTTTCCAAGAAGCGGGTTTGTTTCGATTTATAAACAAATCACAAGTAAAGAGCATATTTTTCTAAATTCTCTCAAAACTTTTGTGGTTAAAAATTTTAAATTGGGATCAGCATATCCGAAAACGTAAAGAACGATTGAGAAAAAAATCTTTATTTTCCCCGCGCCAAACTAGTATATGACTGGACTATTTAGGGTTTTCAAAAATGTATATTTTCATGAAATATTGACCTATTTATTACAAACGACTTTCTTTTAATAATTTATTACAAATTAAGTATTATACTATACTCTAAATCATCATAAATACCAACAATGTATGTGTTCGTCCACAATACGAAGGGTTTGCTTTTGTGAGATTTTGAGCAAAGTTATCTGTCTAGAGTTTACCACTTCCTGGATGTTTTTATTACATTGAAATATGTGGTACATTGTTCTCTCTGACTCAAACATTCATCCCGAAAATAAAATTCAATTTGTGAACTATAATTATTTTCGGAAAATAAAATTCTGTCTATACATTACTAAAATCTTGTGTCAAAACTGTCATATTTGACTGAATACAAAATGATTTTCCTTCGGCAAAATAAGTACTTTTCTACAAATGCCTTAATAATATAAATAAATACTTTTCAATAATAGGTTCGCCGGACATTTGAGAAACTGTATGGGGCCGCCGTTTATATCGCATATACAAAATCTGATGCTTTTGTCATTTTCTTAACATATCATTTGGCCTCTATTGCAAGATTGCGAAGAAATTGACTTGATGAGAATGGTTGAAGCAAACTGACTGGTTACTCAAATCTGTCTCTGTGGTATGCGTACCACCAACTTGTATTTGCCGCGGTCGCATCTACGGTCGGGACAGCTCGGGCCGCCCCGGCCAACATCGTGACCGCGCGCACGCAGTCGGAGCTAACGAAAGAGGCGCCCCTCTTTCCCCACCGCGCCACCGGCGCTACGGCTCATCGCACACGGACTACCGCCACCGTCGTCGCCGACCGGCGATAGCACCGCCACCGCCGCCCTCCAGGCAGCGGGTATATAAGGGGCATCTCCACAGCCCTTAGACAGAAGAACAGAAGAGGAGANGCCTAAGGATTACTCTACGGGACTACGGAACACCACCACGCCGGAACTCTGGACGCCGACTTCGCACTTCCAACCTAGGAGAACTCTGCTGAAACTACGGAATACCGAGACGCTGGAACTTTGAATAACGACCACGTGCTTTGAACTACGGACTTCTCTTCCAGGACTGTCGAACGTCTCGACGCGCGTACCTTTGACGATAACTACGCTGCGCTTTTTTGATACCTTGTATCTACGCGGACATTACCGTCTGCTGTAATCCATCACTAATAAAGACTGGTTGTTGAGATTACTCCATCATCTTTTTACTTCCCTTATCGGGACACAACAGTCTCAATGCAACAAAACAAATCTATCATCTTACCCACCAAGAAGGTCTGTTGTCACTCGGGAAGTCCATGCCATTTCGTCTATCATCCAGAATTAATTTCTCTGAACGTGAAAAATCGATATATCTCCACGGTAAACATTCAATGCAGAGACCTAAGCAAGTTATATTTGGATGGTTCTACTGTATCTTGTGAGTACGTGTGGGAGGAACTTTTATCTGGGGTCTACTAGAAATGATTCTACTATCGATACATGCTTTAAAGATGAATTCATGACTTTTTTTGTAGAAAACTGAGAACACAGATTACTGTAATACATGGGTTTATTCAGCATAAGCATCCACCATAGGAGATTGATAATTTAAAAAACAAATTAAAGAATGTACCAAAATTGTATTTGAGTTTATATTCTGGGGGTGGTTGTTATTGATTTCATATTACAAATTTGTTATTAAAAAAACCGTTTGTAAAGCATCATCTGTTTATCTTATAATTTTAATGTTTTTTTTTGTTTGAAACCGTGTAATGTGTGTTAAAACCGGAGTAACATGTGGAAATCTAAATATCTTAATTTTTTTGTCATAACCTCTCTAATCCATGACAGATGTAACACTGTTTTTATCTGATGTAAACTGTATATCAGAGAATAAACGGTTCTTTTTGTAAAAAATAGAAAACATAACTTGCCTGGTAACACATCAAAGTGACAGTCTGTTGAAATAATTATTTGACTTGCAACTTCAAAATATTACAATTGATTTACTAAAATGAGTTTTTGCAATTGATTTTTAATGTTTTATGGAACCATTCTGCAAAGTAAAAGTAATTTTATAAGGGATAAATTTCTGGATTAAAAGAAGGTTTCCAGGCGTTTGTTTCATAAAATTATAAGAAACCAATATAGTTTTGGGATCTTCTAAGAGAGTTCTTGTGGAATGTTAAATGTGTGATAAGGAAGTACAGTAATTAAACTTCAAGTTGAAATGAGTAAGCTTTCTTTCATCACATGCTTTGAGATGAAAAAACTTGTTAGATTATTTGTTCCATGTCCATTATATCATAGCTTCATGTTCTAAATACATCCCTGAATTCTTGTGATATCTATGTATCTCCTAGTATCATAATCATTGATCGTTGTAGTTACTCAATTAAGTAAATTAATCGTGTTGTAAATAGAAGAACATTTTTTAATAATGTTAAAAATAATTTTATTATGCCAAGAATAAAAATAATTGAAATGGTTATGTATATTGTTTTAAATTGAACATCTAGAAGCGGAGAGATGTCTTTTAAGTTGACTTGATTACATTTATGAAACTGTGCCGATGTTGGAATAATCATATTGCATTAAATTCATTGTAGTAAACTTATCCTTTATAACATTAAGAAACATGGAGATTTTAAAAAGCCTAAAAAGTATATATAGAGGAGATACTATTCTTGTGTCCATCCTTGAAATTTTATATTCTTGATTATTTATTAATTAATAATTATAAAGAAGGAATTCTATGGTAGATAAATCTGTATTGATATGAAGATCCATCATGTTGACCCATCAGCAGGTACGTCATGAGTGAGCGGGACCTGAATGTAAACCCAGAATCGTAGGCATGGCTTTATTTTAAATCTGTCATAAAATTCCAGTAAAATGGATGGTAGTTTTTTGGACCAAGTTTAATCATAATTACTTTGAGGCAAGGTCACTTGTTGTATATTTAAGTGAACAATGGCAGTATTAACTTTTTGAGCATTTGATAATCATTATTTGAGACATGAAGGGCCACATCTACACCAAAGGACAGTACAAAAACTAATTGTTTCTTCTGCGACTCACTCTGATGGGGAGAAAAAGTATAGAAAATAAAATATGGTTCTTAAATATGATGTTTTGTATGAGACTTCACATGGTATATCTTTTTTAAATGATAATGGCTTTGCAAGATTCATTCAAGGAGTTTGCACACTTCCATGAAGGCTCACATCCAACTTATATATATTATAAGATCTCTTGAAATACTGTGAACTATATGACACTTCTGTAATAGTGTCCTGTGTTTTGAAAAAAAAAATATCTCCGTAATTTCTATGATACCCATGACATTTACAATCATAAGTTGTCATTATATTGTAAATGATGTAGTGTAAGGAAGGAATATTCTGCTTTTGCTTTTGGTAGCAAACAGCTTGATTGAAATGGATAATGAAAATTCAGTTAAAGATGATAAAATGTGGACTGAATACTCTTTATTTTTCCTAGAATGTATCAAATAATTAAGTGACCTTTGCGGTGTTCATTTCTGAGTTTAGCCATTTACTGTATTAGTCTGCACTTATCACATCATCTTTTTGTTTGTGAAATATGTTTAAATTTCTTTACAACTCTCAATGTACATAATGATGGTGGGTTATCTACAACTTCATCTATGTATGACAAGTTATGAGGTGTTTTTAATTGAAATATTTATCATTGTTAATTAATTTTTTCAGTGGCATATCAGTCATCTTTAGTAACATACACTGAAGTAGATAGACATATGTATAAAAAAGTCAACACACACTGTATGAGAAAACAAAGAAAACAAACTCTGTGCAAGCTGAACTCTGGCACGTAATTTTTCAGCTTGCTTATCCTGGGTTTGTTTTCTTTCATTCAATTTTTGATTTCCTTCCAGTAAAATACAATTTATGTTTTCCTTTTATGTATTATATATACTAAATCTTTTTCAGTGTATTTTATTGAAGATGGTTGCTATGCTGCCAGATAAGCTTGTTAACAATAAAAACTATGAAAACTTAAAGATACCTTATAACTTGTCACACTCTCAATGTGTTTTAACACGTTCAGAGTTGTAAATACCAGATAATTTCTCTTTAACTCTGTTATTGTGCGGTGCAAAAAAATTGTTAATGTTTTTAATTTAATGTTAATTATTTTACCATGATTCATTACTCAATATAAAACTTTTCTTGCCTGACTTCATATTATCTGAAGCTATTCAATTAAAGTATGAACTGTGTTGATTGAAATAACGCAGTGTACTTGCTTGGAATTTTATGGACTTTCTGACATTATCCGGCTGATATAATGTATGAAGGAGAGGAATGTTAACTCCATTTATGTTTAATAATTTATTTTTAGAATGGATAAAAGAGTGAGCTGAGACAAATATTATATAAAGTTTATATTTTCCAAAACACAGATTTGTTATATACATGCATATATTTGAACAGCAAATAAATTTTATAATTAGTATTGTTAGCCAGTGAATATCTTCTATCATGGGTGGAGATACCTGTGACAGCACTATACAATATTTTTGGTTTGGTGAATTGCCTCCGTCCCCCATAGATTATTTATCGGGGTTTGTCGTAAAATGTGATTTTTAAATTTATTCTTGTTGTGAGAGCACAAAACTTCGTATTAAAATATATTTGGGATTAACGATAATCTAAAGACGCATTTTTTTAAGTTTTTCGAAATTTTCTTTAATTCCACAAGTTTTACGAGGCGCGAAGTATAAAATTCGGAAACATAAAGAACGATTCAGAAAAAGAAATTTTTCTCGGCATTGGCTTTTTTATATCTGGCTCCTGAACGAAAATGACATCTCAATTTCCATGCACGCTAGAAACATAATAAATATTTTTTGGGAAATAAAAATCAAGCGCTGAAAAAGGAACAGTTTTTCGACATCTTTATCCTATTGACGATAAAATCACGAAAAATAAACAAAAGAAGAAATATCACATTAAAAAACACTAACTTTCTCCCTTTGTGAAATCAACGAAAAATCCATTAATATCTCAAGTTCTAAAATATGCGTCGGTTTCTAAGAACCCCCATACGCTCAGGTTATGTGGTGAAGGAGTTTGCGAAGATCGGAGTGATTGCTAAATAAAAAGTAATCGGGTTTTCATGGAGTGTTTATGAAAATGGGAAAGGTTAGTTTTCCAGTGTTAATGGAGATGTCAGTGAAAATTCTCATTTTCTTTTAAAACAATATTTTTCATTGAATATCAACGATAACTATTCTCAACGTGACACATTTGACGATCATTAATCACAGTAACATAAAATTATTATTAAATTTTATTTTTGTATTGAAATTGTATTTTTTATAACATTTGTTTTTCAACTTAAAAAAATAGTTTATGTGAATATTGCTGCATTTCTTTTTTTCTCCAATTTCCGAATTTATGTTTAAAGGGAGTAGGTTTTGGTCAATTTTCAGTTTCATTCATCACGGATTTGTATTTACAATAATTACATTTCATATTACATGTGGCGAGGCTTTAAACCTTTTGCCTTCTTAAGACCCTTAATACCGTGGGCTGTGCATTACATGTCCTGGTATTCACTCTCAATGAATTGTTCAGTTGCGTCTACATTTTTTATAGAAAAATAGATTTTTTTATTTCCTGCTGTATTAGTATTTGGTTATGCATAGATAGAAAATTAATTATTATTAAATTATAAAATTTTGTCACAGTGTAAGAAGTTCTTAAATCTGAAATGGGTGCAACTGACTAATTCATTGAGTATCGATGGGACCCACGGAAACCAACGTTCAGGTCACGAAGACTGCACAAGGAAAATGTGTTTACAAGAGACAATATTTACGAAAGACATTTACAAAAGTATTTAAATAAGAGAAGAGTCTATAAAAATTATTACAATATTAGTATTTACTAATAGTGTCTATAAGAAAATGTATGTACAAAAAAATCTTTCCTCACCCGTTTGTAGAAAGAATTTTCGTAACCTGTAACATAGAAAGCAAAACAGCCGGCAGTATCCCGTTGCATTTCCAAATCACTATAATACCCTTTAATTTCTTTCTTCCTTTTTTCCCTTACGTAGCTTAGAAACCTCCCCAAGGATTTCATTACATACATTCTGTTGTCACGCATTATTAAATTGCCAAGTTAATGGTTCTGTTTTCGTTCATAAAGCCTCCGATTTACAAAAATTTTCGATATTTTTCTGTTTGTGTACAAAGTAATAGGCAGTGAACCCTATCTTCTTGCTTAACACATATTGGACAAATCGAATCTATATTATTTCTTAATTCTCGTAGTTTGTATCCCCTAGTCAAAACCACCCATAACCAGATCACGTCCTCTATTTCAGTCAGTTTATGTACGGTTTGTTTCCCCAGTGACGTGCTACAACTGTTGAACTATGACTGACCTTTTTTCTAACTTGCTCATTTCTATTCCTGGTGAGTACGCTACATATAATTTATTTTGAATTACCCTGCTATCACTACTATCAGGGGTGGCTTGTAATAGATATTCCAACCCTTAATAACCCAAGATTTCCCTAATTTGCCTTCTCTATTTACCATTTCCTTTATTATGATACGATTCCGAAACAATAGCATTTTTGTTCCCGCCCTGATCGCTAGCGCATATTTTATTCCTCTGAATTTCAGTGCAAGGTCAACCGGCACCTGGCTAAATTCCCAGAGAATACCATTGTTACGAGTGCCATCAGCAAGACCAATTATATTTTTGAGATACGTAATTTGAAGAGAATTCAACATGGTATTTTCTCTTGCTCCCCATACTTCTGACCTCTTCTATTCCGGGTACCAAGATTAAATTAAACAATCTATCTGCAAGATTTGGCGCTACTTCCTATACCGTTGCTTTACTTCTCATGATTCTACTTAATATGTACAAGACTTTGCGTTTTGCCTTTTTTGTGTGTTCTGGTCCACGATATATTCATTCTTATAGTTATACCAAAATGCGTGTACTCTTTCACATATTGTAGTCAAATGGAGCAAGAGGGGTATAATGTTTGACGCAGAAAGTTCGACGTCATTTTCTTGTATTAAATATTTGTTTGATAAAAATATCTTGGTGATAGAAACTGGACATACGCCGAAATATTTAGAGGAAGAAAAAAACAAAAAATTAGGAATTAATAGATCGCAATCAGAAAGTATTTTAGATACGGGATAATTCATTTCATTTAAACATTTGACACAATTAATTTTTACATACGGGACGAATTGATCAAGAAAAAATATACACAAATAGATTCGTCAAGGAAACGTTATTCAAACGTGAAACAACTCACCAAACACTGCAACAACACGAAAATAACTACATGAAGCCAAAGCTTCAACGTAAACCCACCTCCATCTCAACGAGAGCGATACAAAGCAAGAAAATAATAAACGAATTCGCTCACAGAAGTCAGGAAAGCAAGAAATAACCCACCTCCTAGAAGAATAAAATGACCACATAATTCGCCAAGAGATAGTACAACTATGTCATTTGTATCCTCAAGATATCCACCATTTATATTCAATTGAATTGCGTAACCAATACTCATATAAACCACCTTCGAATTCCTGATAAGCGACTCCGTTTAGAAAATCATATATAATGTGATTTTTTAGTGAATAAATCATCACACGAGATCTATAAACAATCTCTTTCGTCACATGGAGAGACGCAACGCATTTTTGACTAAGATAATGTTTTTTCATGTATTCGAACTGTATCTGCGGATACAATATTCTGTATTCATTTTTGGCACAGATATCATGAATGTGGTTTATATCATCATTGATAAAATCACTGTAAACAATTTGTATATGTTTGTTTTTCATAGTGATTGAGTGGTTAAGAAGCGAATGATATTTCATATTAGAAATAACGTAAAGCACTTTTAAAGAATTCAGCGCTTCATCAACCGAGTCAATATTAGAAAGATACTTGGGAACAGTGAGATAACCCAACAAAAGACCGGAGTAAGCATTACACACGATTATTGACAGAAGAAGTGCTCTTGATAAAAAGATGCGCTGAGACATGTGAGGCGTGGAACCTGCTAAGCTTCCTGTGATGATCATCGCATAAACATCGAATACTGACACTCGCTTTCTGTTACACGCACCAATGATCACCCACACAATTCCTAGAATAATCATTGCGACCCCCAGTGACAACCACACTTTACTTTGAAAAGACAACAGGAGTAATGTGGGGAATGATACTTTCGGAGCACGTCGTACGATAAGCACGAGATTTGATTCGTAATAACACGCGGTGTATTGTGTGAAAATATTGTAAACTGTACCTGAAAATTGGACCGTTGAAAATAGCAGCTTGTGTCCTGTTAAATTAATGTAATATATCTTCTCGGTATATAATGGAGTAATACTTTTCTCTTTACAAATTTCGTACATTTTTATATCAGGACCGACGTAAGAAATTACTCGTTGTTTATTTGCAGTCTCAGCAAACAACCATCGATTTGGAGGTAAAACATCTTTATATTTCACAACTGGGGGTTTAATGTTGTTTCGTCTTAAATAATTCATTTTCACGAACGATTTTAAATAATCTAGGTCTGACATTAGGATTATCCATCTATTTCCCTTTTCTTGATAGGAATAAATTTTGTTCTCTCAGGTTGAGAATAATAATGGCGGCAGTTCCCCATTTTTCTCTGAAGGTTCGAAAAAGATGAAGGATGGCAGAAGTTTCTAGTGCAGTTTCGTATGGCCAAATAGCAACATACATTCCCTTAAAACTAACAGATGCATAAAATACGAATGTGCCTGTAAATGCAGTGCTCCGGTGACGAGAACAGGTATCCCTTTGCGATGAGGCTCCGGTACAACGGAATTAGGAATCCAACTGACGATGAATATTAATTCCTGAAATAAAAAGTAATAATTGCTTTAAGTAAAGACACGCAACGTTTGCTGTTTAAAATTTTCTATTATTCTTTCGGTCTCTGCATCATATCTCGTTTCTCGATTCCTACATTGATTATGATGTCTTTAAACAAAACTTATTTTTTCATTACATTTCTTATTATTGAGAAAAAAGTCTATGTTCAATTCATTTTTAACTATGTGTTATATAGTCCTTTAGCCATTATTTTTATTATTTGGGGAGAAAATTATATAGACAGCTATTCGATTTTTAAAAATTCTGTCAAATATGTCGTAGGTTCTAATCTGTAATATATACAAAAGGTAAGTTAAATAAGATATTTTTCTTGTTTAAGATGCCATTCAATAATTACTGCGACTTGCACTTTAATGCGCGTCATCAGATATAAGAGTTGGATATTGTTGATATAGAATATGGTTGGTTTTTAATCTTTATTGATATTTTCGTAACAAGCAATGAATTTTGTCATACAATTACTCAGAGATATTATAATTTGTAGTACAAAGACACTTTTTTTATTTCATGTTACATGAAAGTCAATTTCAAAACCAATGTTTTTAGAAAAAAATATATAATATTTATAGGTCTGTAATATAAATTATTAAATAATAATCGCATTTAAGTAGTTACAACCGAGCAATATACGGCACGTAAGGAATCTAATTAGTTTGTTGAGTAATTTATTTTACTAAATTAACTGAAACGTTGTTTCCTGATGCGAATAAAATATCTCTTAAACACTTTTGCCTTTAAACCTATCATTTGCCACATCACATCATCTTCGTAACTCCAATAATGATCATATTTCTGGTGAAAAGAACTCTCAGTAATTGAAATATAAGCATAATAGTTCGTCCCCTTTCGGAAAATGTGTATATGTGCGACCTTAAAATATAACGTCAAGAAAGGTAGCGATGCCGCCTGGTAAGAATTTGTCGTTCACGATTAGTAAATGTATTATTATTATCTAAGAAATGCGCAAAGTAGCTCAAAATAGTATCTTTTTCAGCACAAGTATCTCCAAATCTCTTCTTAATTTTACGTAAATAAATTGAAACGCGCTGTCCTTACTTTGATATACTCACAGCCACACGCCGCGATGTCAGTGTCTAACTTCAGTCTTAGATGAATTAAATTAATGAAATCCCAAAATATTCCGAGGTGAACGGTGCAATACAGTCTTTCTGAAGTAGTCGACCTATCGCACCGAGCTATCGACTTTCTCTCTGTCTCTCTTTTTCTTCGCTCTGTAGGAAAGCGCTAAAACAACTTTTCCAATGAGAAATATATGCTGGTTTGTTAACATTCAGATGCTCCACTTCTGTGGCAAATGGATGTTTGTATGAGGCGGAGGAATGTATTACGCAAAGGAAATATTAAGTACAAAAGGGTCATGAATGCTAGATGATTACAAAGTATGAGTGACAATTTCAGAATATAGTAATCGGAAAATGAATATTGTTCAGAAGAAAGAAATTAGTATCTATTTCTAATTATTGAACATAACCTGCAGCTCATATATTGTTAGAGAATATATCTTTTGATTTAATGTTTGTTTTTTGCATTGATAATTGAAATTATCGTATGGATAATTCGTTTTACAGGATTATAAAATTAGCAGCGTAACAATTTAGAGGTTTTTTTAGTTCTTTGAATAAATGGAAAATAGTTTCCTAAAAAAATTCTTCATTAAATAGGTTTTAAAATAATGAATTTTGTTCCAGCGTTTACAGCGAAATATAAAGTACTTTATTCTGTTTATTTGACATTTGTGTCACTAGAAAATACACAAATATATGAAAATGTAAATTCATGCACCATGATTTTACTAAAAAATAATTTTGCCAGAGATTTAAAAATAAATAAAATTATGTACATCACAAATAAATGATGAAAAAGACAAGAAAATAAAAAGTATTTCATGGATTTAAAGATGGTGTGTTTTTGGTAACCCATTAGAGAGTTAGTGCTTGAATTAGTTTTATGTGTTTCCTGGAAACTGTTGTATCTTGGACTTGTGGGTTTTCTTACCAAGCGAGTAAAATACTATTATATTAAGACGGTAAAAATTAAATAAAATTAAAAAGTAAGACTATAAGTATACTGTGTTTCTCATCAATAACTCACAAATCAGAAAACAAATTCTTATCAGAATATANTCTTATCAGAATATATATTTAAGCATAATTTTTAAACAAAAAAATACCACAGTTCATAAGCATTATTCGTGTGTTTCTAGTATAATCTGTTAAATGTGAAGGGCTTTCTTTTTGTCATAAAAACTTGGTAAATGGAGAAAGATACGTATGAAAAAAACTTAATGATTTCCATTACATGAAATAAACTCAAGCGAGTCAAGTACATGAAGTGAATCAAACATTCAAAAGTACAATTTAGGACATCATTAAATATGAGTCGTAGTGAAAATATACTTGTCTTTATCAGAAGCAGAAGCATAGAAAACCTTTTTTCTTACAACATATTGAAAACTCAACTAACACTGTGTCTCATTTTCCGCACATTCGTTCAGTAATTTATCAACGGAAGAAAACAGAACGCCTCTCAAATATAATTGCAATGTAAATCAACACATAACAACCATGTAACTTCACAGGTCATGTAGGTCAGAGAAAGCGAAATATCGAAAAAGAAAAAGTCCATCAACATGTCGAGGTTCTCATACTGTGAACAGAAGTATCGCCAAGTTGGCTCGTTGCTGACGGCAGTTGGTTGGCCCCGAGCTGGGGACAATGTTGCACCGGAACCAGTGGCACCGACTGTGCGAGTACATAACTGCGCTCTAGTAATGTTGCTTTCTACTAAAGAATTTGCACTATCTATCTGATTGTTAACTTAACATAACTAATTATAGAGGGAACCTGGTAGATGTGGGTGTTGCGCGCGACACTATTGAAGATGACGCCCCTCTTTTTGAGAGGGGTGCCACACGAGTCCATAATGTTATATTATAATTTTCATGAGAGAGGGGTCGTCTTTGTGCAAAAGAAAGCTTTGCGCGCAGCACTACTGAGAACAGAAGAAGGGTCAGCGCGTGTCAATTTATTTGTATTAAATCAATACGAAGTGAGGGATACTTGCGTTGAAGTGTGCACTATGCGTCCTGTATTCCACGTGATCTCACCAAGATGTTAATAAGAAATTATTGGCCGTGACTGTGTCATCACCCGACAATCTCATAGAGAAATATGCTTCTCCGGTTCGCCGCCGCAAAAGAAATATTTAACGCAGTCGAAGGTACATCTCGACCACTGGCCTCCGGCTATACTCCTAAATTATTTGGGGCAGTGCGAAAAGCAAAACGCATAGTGCCCTTTCCAGCTCAAGTATCTCCCAATCTGTCCTTAATTTTATTTCGAAAAACTTAACTAAAAATCTCTCCAAGTTCGGCCGAGCAATGTTTGAAACACGCTCTCGAGGGAGCGAAGACGCTTACCAGTAGACGATCGCTGTTGGTCACTTATCTACGTTTAGATTCGGATTTTTTAAATGCCGACGATATTAAAGAAGCATTAAACTTTTATCTACACCATCAGAGCTGTTACAATACTGTCTTAGTGATTAATGTTTTCCTCACTAATCCTATCTTTTTGCGAAGTCCGCTATACACGGTTCATTTTACAGACAAATGGCATACTACTGATGTACGAGAAATGGATATGAATTAGATAAAATAACGCTTAACGTCATCTGCGTGTTCAGTAAAACGATAGAAATCTCTTAGATTGCGGTGAACCTCACCGCCAGGTAACAGATTAATCATGTTACGTCGAATGAAAATGGTAGACGGGACCGGGATTCGAACCCGGGACCTTGAGCTCTACGCGCTCATGCGCTTACCGACT
>NNCF01128373.1:66085-76887 GCA_002313205.1 Laupala kohalensis
CTTTCCGTCTTCTGCCGCCAGTTCCTGGAAAACTCCGACAGCCCCCTTTTCCCCCCGCCCACCCCGCAACACCCTTTCACTTACCATATAATTACCTCCGTTCGGCGCCCTCTGCGCATTCGCCAAAAATATTCCTTAACACTCAGGTACGTAATTTTGTCGGTTTGCTCACTCTGTATTTGTTTTCTTTTCTTTTCTTCTTTTCTTCTTTTTTTCATTGTTCTTTCCTTTCTTTATTTCAACAACAACCAAAATTACACTTCTTTCGATACTGTTTCACCCAATTATTATATACTTTCATATTATGTATCTATTTTTATTTTTATTTTATTTTATTTATTTATTTTTATTTTTATTTTTATTATTGTCATTTTATGAACATTTATATTTTTCAGTGTATGTTACTGATGATGGTTGCTATGCAGCCGAAAAAGCTTTCTAATACCAATAAAGAAATGAGCAACATGAAAACGACCATTAATTTATCATGCTTTGATAATGTTGCTAAAGCTCCACAATTACCAAGTATGAAAGTTTGACGTCATTTTCCTATCGGTCGGTGTCCGCAGTAGATGTAAGTTTTCAAAAGTGGAAAGTTTGCTAAATTTTAGAGAAACACGAATACAGTAGAGAAGCCAATCTGTTTTTTTAATTTTTTTTGGAAATATAACGCTTATGAATTTTACCTACATGGTGCATGTTGGATGTAGGTGGGCAGGTTAACTGGCATTACAAACAATTAGACACACGTGGAGGTTTTAGTAGCTAGCAATAGTTATTATATAAAGAGATGTAGAAGGTGAATAGAAGTAGGAGAATTCGCTTTATAATTCTGAAAAAGATATTAATAGAGATATTGAAGGGAAAACCGTTATAGTGGTTCTGAAACATCCGAGAATTGAACACGGATTGACTCAGTGGTTAGAAATCATGTTAACCTATTCTATCGAAAAGGGAAAAACTTTTCTTGATACAAATATGACGATTCATGTGTAAATTCCATTTCATATTACATGGGTGACGCGTATGATATGCGTCGCGCTTTCCTCACAACTTTAATTAATGTTTCCAGAAAATCGATTCCTAAGTAGAATCTCCCCTCAACCTTCACAGAGGTTCGAGCACCTATCATCAAGAAGCACCACGTTTGCCTACGAATCCCGGTTGAAACAAGAATAAAATATACATAAGGTCACTAAACCACTGCTATTTTTTATTAAAGTTGGTCCCGTCGCGACGTATATATTTGTTTTTTATTCAAATTGTTTAAAAAAAACAATATGAAAAATAACGAAAAAACGGCTATTCAATTAGTATTCATCAGTTAACAATACAGTAAATAATTATTCAGGAACTCACATGATTCGTTTAAAGTGCATAAGACCAGAAACAAATTTGTCGGCTGAACGTATTCGATTCGCGATTTATGCATCTTGCTTAACAAATCGTTCAATAGCTTTAATTAATGTCCATAGATGAAAGTAACTTAAAACTAATTCAGAAATTTTGCTAAATTTTAAGTAATCCTCCAAAAACTTTAATTGTTTAAAATTGATTTTTTTTAAAGAGGTCTCCTGCAATGTATTACTACATCCACTCTAATAGCATATATTTCCTTTAAATGACCAATGAAGTATGTTACTCACGTTTAAATCACAATACACGTTACTGCCGATATTATTTAGTGAATTAGTTCAAGTTACGCGAATACTGGATTTAGCATCCCCTCTTCTCCTGTCACTATACGAATCAGATATCATTACGTAGATCATATTCTGGTAGGGAATGCCGTCGTTTTAACGGTGATCGAATATTTTAATAATGTAGTGTAAAAGACAACTCTCATCCTATTTAAATAAATAATAAACTTCAATGAGAATTGAGCAGTTACAGACTGCGTATGAACGCGGGGAAGAAAATTAACTAGTTTTGTTCCCCCGAAGTCACCAAAGAACTTTCCTATCAATTGCGATCAAGTTTCTCAAGAGAAGCGGCGGATAAATTATTTATAAAAGAAGATATTTAACAAATACATACTAGTTTTAAAATATTAACAACATTAATGACATTACTGTCTGTATAAATACGCGTGTATCCCAATGAAAAATGGAAGAAATACATAACCTATTCTTGGATTCTTTTTTTAAAGACCCCTCAGTCTGAACTGCTGTAGAGAGAATAAAGAAATACAGGAAAAATTATTAACACCTTTAAATTTATCATGTCCGTCTGCATATACTCATACATCTGCGATATCCTTACAGGGTTCATACTAAATATTTTCATCCCAAGGTCACATTCCATTTGCTCTGACAGTTGGCAAATACAAAGCAAAATCAATTCTCCTGTATTTTGTAAGTTGACTCCGTACGAATTTCCCAATTCAGAATAGTGAACCATGGCAATGGAACATATTTTTGCAGTACGATTTGGGCCACTCATAGATGAATGAAACTAGAATATTTAAATAAAAATATAAAAAAAACTACCAATATATCAACAAAGAGCATTTTTGTATTTAAGCACAATGCTTCACCATAATATTATCGGAATAATCACACGATCTATCATTTAAAAAAATTTTGCAAACGGTTACTCCCATTTACGTTACGGCATTCTTTCTTTGGCAATTCCCGTCAGAATATTTACACTTTTAGAATTCTGTAGAGGATAGTTCGGATAATTTGTAAATCTCACCCCTGAAACTCTTGTAAACATTTATTCAAGGAATTAAATATCTTAACACTTCACTGCATTTATATTTTTGAAACGGTTGTGTTTGTTAAGACCAAATTACTGAAGTGCCACCCTTGCTTCATACGAAACAGTCTAGTTCACGAACACAATACTCGCAATAATAATAATAATAATAATAATAATATTCATCGCCCTAGAGAATCAACCACTGTTTTCCAAGAAGGACCGCATCATTCGGGAATCGTTCTGTACAAATCTCTTCCCAAGAAAATAAAAGATATTATGAAATTGAATCTCTTCGAGTCCGCGGTTAAAAAATTCCTCCTGCACCAGTGTTTTTACGCAGTAAAAGAATTTATTGATTTTAATAAAAGTGAAATCCGTCTAGTACTTTTTTTGCGCTAATAATGTAGTACTTTTTAAATAACTTATAACAATTTCAATAACTTTTTTTAAAAGATTGTGGTTGTTATGATTCATATTAATTTAGTTTTGTGTGTACTCAACTTTGGCTAGGCAGTATACATTAATTCTGTAGACCCATCCTGGCCCGGGTATTTCCGGTTTTCCTTGGAATAGTTCCGGATTTCTTATACAGGTTCTCTAGGCTTTTCAAAGAGCGTGTTTATTCTAACAATAAATCGTGAATTCAGTGTTATTTCAATTCTTATGATTTTTGAACACGTTTAAAAAACTCAGATTAATCTATAGTTCGATAAAAATTTGTACATGTAATTTTTTGTGTTAAGGTACAAACATGTTGACATTCTATTAGTATTACAACTCGCAGCTGAGTTTCTATCTTATCTACGAATTTTTGCTTAAATTTTTTGAATCCGCTTCTACCTTAGAGCTCTTGATCGGAATTGAAGTGATAATCCCGTGCATGCTTCCGCAGAGAAAATTAGTTTATTGTCCTCCTCGTGGTCATACACGTTTGTACTGCTTTTTTGACAATAAATTTAAATTAATATAAATAATTCTCTATCGTTTGGAAAGACATTTTACGAGAATCTATTTTGTTTTCATCTGAGAAGCTTCAGACGAAGACAATATTTGCAATACAGTCGCATCATTTATCAAGGATGCGTTATCAACACAATAGATTTCGCCTCGATAGCAAATGGAACAACCATATCCGCAAACTATAGGGTAATGGAGCAACTTTTCTTTCAAGTGAAACAACGTTCNAGAAATTCCGTTGTCGTCAAGACACATTGCAACAACACGAATGACATCGCCTGGTCAGAGGAAGTAGGTTAGTGGGTAATGACCTAAGGAGTAAAACCGTGTATAATCGAGGGGCGGATTTAATCCATGGCAGAAGGAATCTGTAACAGTGTAGAATTGCTTTTTGTGAAACCACAGCAAACTCCTTCTGTCCTCCGATCATTCGAGAGCAGACAACACAGTTGCTGCGTGGGAGTTGCCCTGGAGTGACACCCCAGTGTGCTGCGACAATGCCCAACATTCGTACAAAAGCCGGAATGTCTGTGAATCAACGTCCGTTTCGCACTCACCACACTTGTGTATGGAAACTGGACATACGGCAAAATATTTAGAGGGAGAAAAAGAACAAAAAATCAGGAATTAATAGATCACAATCAGAAAGTACTTTAGACACGGGATAATTTATTTCATTTAAACATTTGACACAATTAATTTTTACATACGGGAAGAATTGATAAGGAAAAATACACAGATATAGATTTGTCAAGGAAACATTATTCAAACGCGAAACATCTCACCAAACACTGCAACAACACGAAAAGACCTACATGATGACAAAGCTCCAACATAAACCCACCTCCATCTCAACGAGAGCGATACAAAGCAAGAAAGTAATAAGAGAACTCGCCCACAAAAGTCAGGAAAGCAAGAAATAACCCAACGCCCAGAAGAATAAAATGACCATATAATTCGCCAAGAGATAGCACAATTAAGTCATTTGTATCCTCAAGATATTCACCGATTAATTCAATTGAATTGCGTAACCAATACTCATATAAACCACCTTCGAATACCTGATAAACGACTCTGTTTAGAGATTCATATATAATGTGATTTTTTAGTGAAAAAAACATCTCACATGAACTACGAACAGTCTCTTTCGTCACATGGAGAGACGCAACGCATTTTTTACTAAGATAATGCTTTTTCATGTATCCGAAATATATCTCCAGATAAAATATTCCGTATTCATTATTGGCACAAATATCATGAAAGTAGTTTATTACATCCTGGACAGAATTACTGTAAACAATTTGTAAATGTTTGTTTTTCATTGTGATAGATTGGTTAAGAAGCGAATCATATTTCATGTTCGAGTCAACGTTAAGCACTTTTAAAGAATTCAGCGCTTCATCAACCGCGTCAACATTAAAAAGATACTTGGGAACAGTGAGATAACCCAACAAAAGACCGGAATAAGCATTACACACGATAATTGACAGAAGAAGTGCGCTTGATAGAAAGATGCGCTGAGACATGTGTGGCGTGGAACCTGCTAAGCTTCCTGTGATGATCATCGCATAAACATCGAATACTGACACTCGCTTTCTGGTACACGCACCAATGATCGCCCACACAATTCCTAGAATAATCATTGTGACCACCAGTGACAACCACACTTTACTTTGAAAAGACAACAGGAGTAATGTGGGGAATGACACTTTTGGAGCACGTCGTACGATAAGCACGAGATTTGATTCGTAATAACACGCGGAGGATTGTGTTATGCCAACGGCAGCTCTACCTGAAAATTGGACCGTTGGGTATAAATGCGTGTGTTGTGTTATATTAAAGTAAGATATATTCTTGGTTATTAATGGAATAATACCTTTCTCTTTACAAATTTCGTACATTTTCATATGAGGACCGACGTAAGAAATTACTCCTTGTTTATTTACAGTCTCTGCAAACAACCCTCGATATGGAGATAAAACATCCTTATATTTCACAACCGGGGATTTAATGTCGTTTCGTCTTTCATAATTCATTTTCACAAACGATTCTAAATCATCTAGGTCTAACATTAGGATTATCCATTTATTTCCCCTTTCTTTATAGGAATAAATTTCTTGTTTTCTCAGGTTGAGAAGAATAATGGCGTCAGTTCCCAATGTTTCTGTAAAGGTTAGAAAAAGATGAAGGATGGCAGACGTTTCTAGTGCAGTTTCGTATGGCCAAATAGCAACATACATTCCCTTAGGACAAACAGATACACACCAGACAAAGAATTTAGATAAGTAATACATTTCTTCATCTTCAGCGAAGTATTCTGGTAGAGTGAAGACTAGAATATGTCCATTTGAAAGTTTTTGCGACATAAGAAAACAACGTTCCTGTAAATGCAGTGCTCCGGTGACGACAACAGGTATCCCTTTGAGATGAGGCTCCGGTACAACGGAAATAGGAATCCAACTGACCATGTAAATTGATTCCAGAAACACATAGTAATTACTGCTTTAAGTAAAGACACGCAACATTTGCTTGTCAAAAAAAATTTTATGTGCTTCTTTAAAGAATATAAGTGTCTAACGTCAAAAAATGTCGTTTCAAAATTTTCCAATTTAAAAAAAAAATAAAAGCTTTTTTTCCGAATTCGTCACATAGTCGTGTTGTATACTTCTTTTTGTGTCAGTAAGAAGCGTCGTCATGCTGTGGATGACGAAAGAAAATAAGTCAGATCCCAACACAACGTTGTGAGAAAGCGTCACGTGCGTAATTCGTCAACATTCTCAAGTCTCGCTCATCTCAACAGTAATTTCTATGGATTTTTACGTAATTCCAAAAGGGTGTCTACTATATCAAAGGCAATATCTTTGTAATCAACAAGGAAAAATGTTGAAATTTTTTGTCAAAAAAAATTTTATGTGCTTATTTAAAGAATATAAGTGTCTAACGTCGAAAAAAATCTTTTTAAAATTTTCCAATATTTTTTAAAATTTAAAATCTTTTTCTCCGATTTAGTCACATTGTCGTCTTGTTTACTTCTCTTTCTGTCAGTAAAAAGTGTCGTCATGCCGTGGATGACGAAAGAAAAAAAGTCAGATCCCTACACAACGTTGTGAGGAAGCGTCACGTGCGTAATTCGTCAACTTTCTCAAGACTCGCACACCTCAACAGTAATTTCTAAGGATTTTTACGTAATTCCAAAGGGTGTCTACTATATCAAAGGGAATATCTCTGTAATCAACAAGGAAAAAAGTTGAAATATTTGGTCAAAACAAATTTATGTGCTTATTCAAAGAATATAAGTGTCTTACGTCGAAAAAAGTCTTTTCAAAAATTTCCAATAAAAAAAAAGCTTTTTTTCCGATTTCGTCACATTGTCGTCTTGTTTACTTTTCTTTCTGTCAGTAAAATGCGTCCGATTTCGTCACATTGTCGTCTTGTTTACTTCTCTATCTGTCAGGAAAAAGCGTCGTCATGCCGTGGATGACGAAACAAAATATGTCAGATCCCAATTCAACGTTGTGAGAAAGCGTCACGTGCCTAATTCGTCAACATTTTTTAAGACTCGCTCATCTCAACAGTAATTTCTATGGATTTTTACGTATTTCCAAAGAGTGTCTACTATATCAAAGGCAATAACTTTGTAATCAACAAGGAAAAAATTTGAAATTTTTGGTCAATAAAAATTTTATGTGCTTCTTTATAGAATATATGTGTCTAACGTCGAAAAATATCTTTTTAAAATTTTCAACTTTTTTAAAAATTTTAAAGATTTTTCTCCGATTTCGTCACATTGTCGTCTTGTTTACTTCTTATTCTGTCAGTAAAAAGCGTCGTCATGCCGTGGATGACGAAAGAAAATAAGTCAGATCCCAACACAACGTTGTGAGAAAGCGTCACGTGCGTAATTCGTCAACTTACTCAAGACTCGCTTACCTCAACTGTAATTTCTATGGATTTTTACGTAATTCCAAAGGGTGTCTACTATATCAAAGGCAATAACTTTGTAATCAACAAGGAAAAAAGTAGAAATTTTTGGTCAAAAAAAATTTATGTGCTTATTCAAAGAATATATGTGTGACATTTGCGTATTATTGTATTGTATAATGATAATTAATCTATAATTTGTGATGCATAAATACATACATATCGGTTATCTTACCCCATGTCATTACGCATTTCATAATCTCTCTCCCTCTCCTCAAAAGTGATCTATTACACAAGGTACAAACAGTTAATTTTTGCGATGCTCGTCAGCATACTTTTTCCCAATTCATTAAAATGGATTCCCTAAAACGTGAATTTTATCTTTTAAATTGGAAATGATCAAGAGTAGTGATGAAACCGGGATACTGGTCCACGAAATACGAGTATCACAAGACGAGATGAACTTGGTTTTGTATGGAAGTTGTTTTAGTCAATATATGTTGTTTTTTTCTCCATTGAATTTTAATTTTTTCTTCATTACATGAAATAAGTTTTTACCTTGTATCTTAAAATGTTTCTCCGTATTATGAGAATAAATTGTGGGTGTATAACTGTTAATTAAACGGAGTAACAGATTTTAAACGAGTCTTTAAGGTAATGAAGATGCTAACGTGTTTCCTTGCGGAACTAGTTGAAGCCTGGAATTATCGAGCTACAGCTGTCTGCTTCATCACACATGCAGAACGTCTTCCAATAGATTTGAAGATAATTTAAAGTAGTCAACTTATTAGTGCTGGAAGTAGATACAATTTTTTTGTATATTATTTTTTGTTGATCAGTTCAATAATGTAATCCAGTCATTAGAATTACATTCATATTAGTCACCGGGGCTCGGATTTTTCATTCTTTGCATTTTTTCCTGACTTTTTATATCTTTGAGGAATTGATTTTTAGCATTTTTAACCTATAAGACTATTTTAATTTAATTTCATAGTTTTCATTTTTTAAGATTTTTGTTTGAACTCTACAATTTTTACGAAAAATTACTGTAATCAATCAAAATTTACATGTTTATTATTAAAATATGGCTTAAACTGTGTGAACGAGCTCAGCGATATTATTCAACTAACTCAATTTACACTTGCAAATATCTTAGTAGTAAATAGATGCATATGGAACTTGTTTTTTAAGGAGCATATTTTGAATTTTTAGTGAAATTGATGGGATTTTTAATGCATATTTTGGACATTTTTAGTGCATATTGCATATGTCTATTTTGAACTCTTTAAGTGCTAATTTTCCGATTTTTAGTGCATATTGATCAGAGCCCTGTTAATTACGCTCACTCTGCTGAAACATGTCCACCTACTGAAGGTTACCTGCGTGCTCACACGTAACAACCGCTAAGCGCTCACGCGTCATTGGCTGTGCTAATCACCTGGCGGTGACCCGCAAGAATCTATAATTGGCTGTACATTATCCTCCGCCTCAGATGTTATCCACGCAGATGACATTCGTAACGAATGGGTTTGCTTTCGACATCGACGCCATGGAGTCTGATTCGATCAAAATAAGAACTACGTTCTTCAGGGTGATACATCAACGAAGACTACCAATATTTATTTCTCTCTATATCTGTGATTCTCAGTACTAACCATGCAACCTCATTTATAAGACGAAATTGTCTGTCAAAACTGGTTTGTACTAAGTTTCATTCGTATTAGGTTAAACGATTCATGAATGCACATTCTTCTCGAACAGAGAAGGGAAACTTTACGTACAAATTGAAAAAAGTAAGAAACAGTTAAATAAATAATTCAAAATTTTCGACCTTCAACGGACGAATCACTAGAATAAAGTGTTAAGTATGCGTTTTATAGGAGTACACAGGTAAATCCAATATACATTTTCTTTTAAAAAGGCTAGTTACTTACGTATAATTTAATAGAAACTTAAGAATTTAATTAAATGGGGTAAAATAACTCGATGAACAAATGGGACCCAGGTAACTAGTTTTTCTTCGTATTTAATGGTAAAAACAGTATTTTTTAAAAGTTTATTAGGTAAAAAAGTTTTTATCTTAGCTATGAAGTATTATAATAGCACATTTTATCAAAGTTAAATACCAAGGTTATAAAAGAAAACTTTTCGGATACTTTAAATGGCTGTTGCTCGAAAAAATAAAAAAAATTCACTTACCTGATTGTCACGTGAAACCATGCATATGATGTCACACACTTTTACATCTGGCAGATTATAAATGATTCGTATACATTAGCAAAGCCGAACTGTGAAATATATTTTCTTAAAGAGATGAAACTGATGCAAAAGGATTCTTTTAATTTACTGTCACTTTGACAAAACAATTCTTTGACAGCTATTCAGACCAAGATAGAATTTTTAATTTTGTTGATCTTATTTTGTTTTCAGAGAGCACGAGAATTAACAGCTTATATGCACTAGGGTTATTTATATATTGAAGAAGAAAAGTTATTCTACACATTTTCTCTCATATTTGACGCACTTATAATGTCTGTTATACAAAAGTAACCCAGGAGAAGCGAAAATGCATCTTGTATTGCTCTTAAAAATCTATGGCTTGTATCTGTTGTGTTTTTGAACATTCTTAGAGTCGTTCACTGTTGAATGGTACCTTAATTGCTTTACAAATTTGCAATGAGAACGAACATTAAACTTTTTAATGATCTCTTCATACCGGAACGGGTCATTATATACGAACTTGCAGATGATACATGAAGAAAAATCATTTGACCATTATTAAACTCCAGATCATATACTTTCCCTTCAGCCAGGTCCGAAGCCAGAAGGTATTTTGACCCAAGGTTGTCACTAAAAAGTTACCGATATTAACTTGGTAATTATTTGTTCTACAAATATTTCCAATTTGTTGAATTGTTTATTTCATGAATTTTTATTCATTAAAATGTGGTATATTACACAATATTTCAAGCAAATCAACTATTTTTATAACAAATTATAAAATATTTAGTTGGGGACAGGATTCCTGGTTTGTGTATGTCATCAGCTACAACGCATAGTCATTCTTTGGGATAAAATAATGAGTTATTGATCGACACACGTTATGTGCACAATGTAAAGAGACAATAAACTTGTATGTCAGCATGGCGAACGTGTGATCGTCAAGGATATTTGGCATATTTGGATATTATGCTTGCTGTCTTCCAGTTAGAAATATTCGA